>JAULKM010000013.1:5943873-5956185 GCA_032355605.1 Rubia tinctorum
GACCTTGCTTTTCTGCTTCTTTTGAATTTTTGCGAGTGTAATTGCAAGTGTGTTGTTGTTCCATACAAAAGGTGACCTTTTGCATGACTTTCTACTTTTAGGTATGCATCAAGGAACCTTTCCTCCCAAATTAAGGCCCATTTACATTTAACCCTCAGTAGAAGTGGAATACTTTCACTGGATCGTGCTGATGCGGTAATTGAAATAACAGTGGGTAGAAGTTCCGAAAAAGAATCTCATAGCAGACAACTCAAGGGAAAAAGGTTTGACGATTGATGCTCATAAGTTATTGTTGTATCAACCAGCAATTAATCTGTTTTTGGCACAATACACACCTTCCCACATTAAAAAAAGCTTTAGCTATCAAATTTTCATCATTGTGTCGGATGTCACTGTAGTGTTTCATGTTTCCTGCATTTTACTGCTGTTATCAGCTGCTTTCTCTGTGGCTGTTTACTTACCTTTTCTGCTCTTTTGACGAATGTTTTATTATTATAGCTCGAATATGAGGAATTTGAAAAAGTTTCATCTACCCAAGAACGCCAGTCCTTCTAGAAAAGCTTGAAATGGGGTGATTTTCTATGTTTTATTCATATTCATTTAATTTCAGTCATTCCATTAGGCAAAAATATTGATTGGTTTACTAAGCTCTATTGTTGTTTTAGGTTCAAGAATGGCTGTATATGGATGGTGAAGATGCATCTGCCACTGAATTTCAAGAACACTTGGATACGCTGAAAGCTATCGGTGAACCTATATTCTTTAGGTTTGTCTTCCAGTTGTCCTAGACTTTCTCATTTTTGTTTAGGACCTTATTTCACATTAATATTATTTGTTGTAGATACAAAGAACTCATTGTCTGTCCTACTGCAGTGGAATTGTCTCGCAAATACCTCAGTGAGCTGCAACAGATTTAATATTTTTATCATTAATTATCTTATATATGTCTAATGTACTCCATAGCATATTTTTCTGTTTAATGTGAATAAGGGTTAATGTTTGTATTCACATGTTCTCTGTTTATGTATTGATCCTATTTTTTGCTGGCATTGCCTTTGTTCCCATTGATATTATCCGTGTCAGCTATTGAGTATTTTATAATCTGGGTTGACTTTTTTTTTCTTTTTTATGGCAACATCTTTAGATCATAAGAAAATGGGAGAAAGAGAAGTCATGGCTTCCTAGAGAAAGAATAGAAAAGGTGTCCCATAGAGCATCTAATACATTCATAACCATGCCCCTATTTAGGTTATTTGTGGATCTGTTATATTGACTTGCAATTAATATACCTGTCGATTGTATAGGTGGTTAATGAGGCTGTGAGGTTGAAAAAATGGTTGAATGAGGAGGAGGTTGAGCAGAAGAAGTAAGCATCCGTCTTTAGCTATGTTGACTATAGAGTAGCTATATTGGAATTCAATGCATTGACTTGTTTTTTGTTCAAGTGCCGAACTATTGACTAAAAAATATTCCTATACATTCAAATTTGTTCATCTAAAGGTTTTGTTATGCCGTGTTTAGTTTTTATACCTCGCAATTAAAAAGCCGAGTTACTCTTTAGTTAAAGCTTTCTACATTTTCTGATTGGAATCCATTTATAATTCACAATGGTGTTTTCTTATTGTAAATGTGTTTTTTACAACGAGATTTGGAGGGAAAATATAGTTATAATATTGTAGGGTAGTTACATCTTTACAACGTCAAATGTCGTTGTAAAAACTCATTGTAATAGTGTATTTTTTCATTGTAATTGAGCATTTACAACGGGATATTTCCATTGTAAATACCTATTTACAGCTGGTAATATTCTCGTGGTAAATGCTCAATTACAATGGGGAAATTAAGCCCGTTGTAGAACTATTTACAACCAAGCTTCTAACAAACCCATACAACGGCGATGTAGTCCGTTGTAAAATCTTTTTACAATGAAAAATCAACTTTTTACAACAACATTTGTCGCTATAAAATGGGGGATTTTCTTGTTGTGTACTTGGCTACAAAAATGAAAATTAAAAAATGAATTCATTAAAATTTAAAATTATAAGTCTTTTAATTTTAATAGATACGAAATATTTTTATAAAAAAATATATGAAATTAATAATTTTGAAAAGAATGAAATTTAATTGGTAGAATTATAATGTATTATTAAATTTCACATAAACTTATTTTGGATGACCAAATCTAATTAAAATAAATGTTAATGGTAAAATTAATGAGCAGGATAGAGAAAATCAAATGAGATCTATGAATAGTAAAAAGTGGTTTCTTGAGAAGAAAATGAGTGATTTCTTAAGTGGTTTCTTAAAATTAGTTGGAAGAGGGAATGGAAAAAATAATATATTTAATTGGTAAGAAATCGGTAATGGTTTCTACCGTTAAACATGGTATTATATCTTGCTTCCATCGAGATAACCCATGATTAAATGCAAACTTTCCTCGCTACAACGTTATCAATTTGAAACTCAAAACAATATCTCCTTTTTCCCCTTAAAATTTATGAATTAAATTCGTTGTAGAATATTCTTAAAGAAATATGGGATATTCCTCGTTTATGGTCAATGGTTTCCTTCCTGCGGGGGAATCCTTTTCCCCCCAACCAGCAGTGTCAAAATTAAGAATATATACTATATATATATATATATATATATATATATATATATTTGATTTATTTCTACGCACTCTGTTAATTTGCTCATCTTAAATTTCAATACTCCCTCTGTTTTTCTATGTTTGGCACCATAAACTTAAGTGTTGTTATTTTTACAAGTGGAAATGTGTGATGAGAATTGAGTGAGAAGAGTAAAAAGTTTAATGAGTGGTTGAGAATGGTGTACTCTTTGCCATAAAAGGAAAAGTGACAATGTTAGAAAAACATACGAAAATGTAAGTACGCCAAACTTAAAAAAACAGAGGGAGTATTAACTGTCACCAGAAGTATACATCTAACATCTTACCTGAAGCCGGAAGGGAACATAAGAACAACTCTTATATAAAAATATGTACGCATTAGTTTTTTTTTTTTTGAAAGATATACGCATTAGCATTTTGCTGCTTCGATCGAGATAATCTGTTGTTATTGATTTGAAGTTTTCCTAGTTCGAGAGTTGATCAAAATCGACCACTCTTACGAACTTGAAAATTAAACTATATATGTATACCTCGAATTTGTTTTCTTTAATAAAAATGAACAAATTGTTAAAAGGAATCATTCTCAAGAAATCCCGGTTATACATTTCCTAAACAACAGCATTCTTCTTGGAACCGTGCTGTTAACAATAGCATATTCTTCATTTGACGCTTGCTTCCCATCCCATGGCTTTGGAGTGGAATTTTTCTTGCAAGAATATTCATATTCCCTCGACTAAGATTATCCATGACTTTGTTAATTGTTACTAATATTTTCGGTGTTAGAAGAGAACAAATTTCAGTTTCGAATATTAGGAAAATATCACTTTCGTATTCTCTTTCTGTCATTACTCTAGTTTGCATTTGTTTCATAGTGTGATTTCACTTTGAAAAATAAATAAACTTTGTCTTTTATCAAACACGAATACAACTGATTTTAAATAATATTTCTTACAACACGTCTCTCTATTCACATTTATCGTCTATTATTATAATTTTTTAAGCATAATGAATTTAAGATAATTGTAAGAAAACATTTTGCTCACAATCTAGGGATAAAAAATTTATGTGAATATTACTTATAATTATAATTAGATTTGGATTCTTTTTCTGTATAAGTTTTTGTACATCTATATAATATAGCTCAGAGTATGAATATAATAACATATTATTACCCTTATTTTCTACATGGTATCAAAGCCTAAAACTCTGAATTTCCAATTTAATTTTTTCATAAACGCCACCGCTGTCGTCCGCGTGTGACCTCCACACACCGCCGATCCGAGCTGCCTTTCCTCTATTGAAAATAAGAAGAAATTGGCGCCGCTAGTTCACCACCACCAGCCCCCCGCTCAGCTGCTCAAACCTGCTCTTTGAACAACGTCAACCTGACAGGCACTTGCTTTGCTCCAGTTTACTTCAGTTTGCTTGGCGTCAATCATCCAGCGAGCTCGTTCGTCATCCAGCGAGATCGTTTGCTCCAGTTATCGTTGGCATGATTGGCGTCAACTTGTTTGCTATTCCGGCCGACGTGCCTGATACTCTGACCGACGTGCCTGTAACTCCGACCGACATCGTTTTCTCAACGCGACAAGGCACGATTGAGATTAACGTGCGCGACTAACCTCCATAGGCGCGTCCGGTCAAGCGCAGTTGAAGATGACTCGCTCCTTCTCTTACATAGTGCGTGTTTCCACGCGCTATTGCATATTGACGCGCGAAACTTCCTTCTTGGTTGCTGTTCAGCGCACCTACCTACTATTTTAAATTTATTTTTTTATTCAACAAAATAAATTAATTCTGTTATAGCTCTTTTCGCCGGCGCCGTTACCTCGTTGTCAGGATTTGCAGCTGTGGTCTCCGGCTCCCCTGCCAAATATTATTTTAGCCCTTTTCTTTTTGGTGACCAATAAAGTACGACCCTTAATCTATTTACTCAGTTAAATTACCCTTCTGACCATGGGTCATGTAAGCCTACTTTACCTTGAATTCTTGATTCGGGAGGCTCATATCACATGACTGGTGACAAAGGCTCTCTTACTGATATTACTGCTACTACCGATACTGTTAATCTGCTACTACCTGATGGATCTGTGTCGTATGTAACACATTATGGTTCTATACACTTTGGAGATACTACCCTTACTCATGTGCTTTATATACCTGTCTTGCAATGCCATTTATTATCGTGCTTTAGATTGTTATCTGCCTTAAATGTCTCCCTTTGTTTACTGAAAATTATTAAATTTTACAGAAAATCAGTACGAGAACTATGATTGCCGTGGGTGAACAGTAAGGGGGGTTTATTGGCTTCGTCTACTGGATATGCGTGCTCAGTCTCATATCTCACAGCCAGTTTCGACAGTTGCTACAGTTTCTACATCTAATTTATGGAATCCACGTCTTGGTCATCCATCATATACGGTGTTGTCTTCTATTTCTACTCTTGATTTTAGCACAAATAATACTTCTATACCTTGCTCTGTGTGTCATATAGCAAAACATATTAGATATAGTTTCTCTTTGAGCACTTCGACTACTAGTTCTTTGTTTGAATTGATTCATTGTGATGTTTGGAGGCCTTATCGCACACCATCTTCTGGTGGTGCATTTTATTTTTTTAACTATAGTTGATGATTATTCCCGAGTTGTTTGGGTTTATTTATTAGTAGCTAAGTCTGATGTAGCCTCTAGATTTAGAGAATTTTGTGCTTTAAACAAGACACAGTTTGGGCGCCATATCTGTCGTATCCATGCTGATAATGGTTCAGAATTTCTACCTTTGAGATCATACTTTTCCAAATCAGGGATCATTTTTGAGACATCTATGGTTGATACACCATAACAGAATGGTCGTGTGGAACGCAAGTATCGTCGTTTGTTAAATGTGGCTCGTGCTTTGCGTTTTCAAGCTAATCTGCCTATTGATTTTTGGGGAGAATGTGTTCTCACTGCTGCTTATCTGATTAACCGGACACCGACGAAGCAGCTCAATGGTCACACACCATTGGAGTTACTCTATGGACGTACTCCAAGCTACAAGCTTCTGAAAGTTTTTGGTTGCTTGTGTTTTCCCTCTTACATTTTTAGATACCATGACAAGTTTGCTCTGAGAAGTCGTCGATGTCTATTTCTTGGATATCATGTCGGGAAGAAAGGTTTATGGGCTTTATGATTTGGAATCCGTACTTCCTTCAACAGTAGGGATGCTAATTTTTATGAAGACCAACTTCTATATGTTGTTCTCCCAGAAGCCTCACAAACGCCGACCACTTCACCAACGTGATTCTGCCGACCACCTTACCGAACAATACCCCGGTGCCAGTTTCACACGTGCTCGACGCGCCACAGGCTGTCATTGACCACACACTGCACACGTCGTCAGACGCTGCACTGTCGAGCCCGTTGTTGGCGCCTTCTCCGCCTACCTCATCTCAGCCACCTATTTCGTCAGTCAACTTCCTGGTGCCGAAACTTGCGGCCGAGCTACCTATTGTACCACAGAGTGTTTACGATCGTCGACCTTCTACTTATCTGTCAGATTATGTCTGCTATGTTGCTGATATTAATAACCCCCCACTATTACGACCACACCTGCAACGTCACATTCCTCAGGTGTTCTCTATCCTTTAACTGATTTTGTAAATTGCGATAAATTTTCTAGTATCCATTCTAGATTTTTGGGTGCAATAACTTCTAGTGCAGATCCCACTACTTACTCTGAGGCTTCGAAGTATGCTCATTGGCGTGATGCTATGGCTGATGAGATTAAGGCACTTGAGCACAATTAGACATGGACTTTGTCTTCATTACCTCTGGATAAAACTGTTATTGGATGCAAGTGGGTGTATCGTATCAAGTTCAAGTCTAATGGTACCATTGAACGTCACCAAGCTAGCTTGGTGGTTCTTGGAAATTTCCAAAAGGAAGGAATTGACTACACTGGGACATTTGACCCTGTTGCGAAGATGAGTTTGGTACGTCTATTTTTATCAGTTGCGGTCATTCGTGGTTGGGAACTGCATCATATGGATGTGCATAATGCTTTTCTATATGGTGATTTGCATGAAGAGGTATTTATACGACCTTCATCGGGCTACTCTGCTCCTCTTGGCCAGGTTTGTCGCCTTCAGAAATATCTTTATGATCTTCGGCAAACTACTCGTAATTGGTTTGCAAAATTGGTTCAGGCTTTACGTGCATTTGGTTTTGTTCAGAGTAAGGCAGATTACTCTCTATTTGCTTTCACTCGTTGCTCAGTTTCTTTGCATGTACTTGTTTGTGTGGATAATTTGGTCATTGCTGGTAATTCTTCGTCACTCATCTCTGAATTTAAGAAATAACTGAGTTCTTATTTTCATATGAAAGATCTTAATACACTTAAGTATTTCTTGGGTATAGAGATTGCTAGAGACCGGATGAGATGTTTCTTTCACAGAGAGAATATGCCCTAAATATTTTGTATGAAACAGGTTTATCGGCTTCTAAACCAACTGATTTTCCTATAGAGCAACAACATGATATTGCAAAAGTTGAAGGCCCACTTTATGATAATCCTGAGCAATATCTGCGCCTGGTGAGTCGCCTCATTCACTTGACTATTACTCATCCTGAGCTGAATTATTCTGTTCATACACTTGCTCAGTTTATGAAGTCTCCGTGTGTTCCTCACTTGCAAGTTGCGATTTGAGTTCTTCACTACTTGAAGAGTCATCTTGGTCAAGGTTTATTTGTCTCTTCACGTAGTTCATTACAGTTGACTGCTTATTTGATTCTGATTGGGTTGCTTGTCCAATTACACTACGCTCTCTTTCTGGGTACTTTGTGACAATTGGCGATTCTCTGGTTTCATGGAAGAGCAAGAAGCAACCTACGGTTTCCAGTTCTTCTGCTGAAGCAAAGTATCGTGCTATGGTTGTTGCATGTTGTGAGTTGTTGTGGCTTAAGTTATTACTTCGTGACTTAGGTATTGTGCATTCTACTCCTATGCAACTGTTTTGTGACAGTCAATCTGCTCTCCATATTGCGGAAAATCCAGTGTTCCATGAACGTACGAAGCATATAGAGGTTGATTGTCATTTGATCCGTGATCTTGTACAATCTGGTACTATTGTTACTCATCATATTCACACGACTAACCAACCTGCAGATTTGTTCACCAAAGCTCTCAGATGAACTCAGTTACATTCATTACTTGGCAAGTTGGACATTTTTTTATCCATCTGCTCCAACTTGAGGAAAAGTATTAAGGAATAACAATATTATGTGAATATTACTTGTAATTGTAATTATATTTAGATTTATTTTCCTTTTCTGTATAGATCTTTGTAACTCTATAAATGTTCCCCAGAGTATGAATACAATAGCACATTATTACCTTATTTTCTACACAACGTTTAATATGGAATCTATAATGATACGAGATAATTTTAAACGACAAGCCAAATTATGGACGGGGGAAGCATTTACTGCGAACACAAATAATGTTTTGATTGCTCACAATAGTTAGAGCATCCACATTGGTAGTGGACTTAAGGAGCACTTGTTAAGTGCCACGTAATGAATTTCGATAAAAACTAAGTAAGAACCAACTACTAACAATTTTCTTTTATATTTTAAATTATAATTAATTAAAAATAAAAAACAAGAGCTCGTCGTTGGTGGTGCAGTGTTTATACAAAACAAGTTGTCAATCATTGATTGATTGTCATTTCACAAATAAAGAGGTATCAATTCCCTAATTAAGGAGCAACTCTTTATTAAAGAGCAACTCCTTATTAAAGAGTGGTTCTTAAAATATCACAATGGTCATCTTTAAATAAATGATCATCTTTAAATAAGTAGTGATTCTTATTAAGAAAAGTGGAGTTAATGAGCAACCATGATAACCATGATGCTCAAGTAATCCGTTTTTACACTTATTTTTATGATAAAAAGCACTACTCCAAAATGTTTTCATTTACTTTTTTCTTTATTTGAAAAATATTTATCAGGATCATGACGATCATACTAATAAAGACTTATCAGACACCAATCATGTGAAGACACATCATCATTAATTAATGTTTGATTGGGCCACTTGTATAATGGTTGCCTACAAGGGTTTATGCACCCATCGTTGGTGTTTAGCTAATTTGGGTAAGTATTTAAAGTACACATGAACCAATCAAACATCACGAAATGTACACGTGACATTATATTATTCGTGCCTAATAAGGCTTATGTTAGAATGATCTTGACCAATATATTTCTCTTTCTTTATTTGTTGAAATCATTTTGAAAACTTCAGGAAACCTTAAACATGGTGTTCCAGGCCCTTAAAAGTAAAAATATTCGAGGCAAATGCACTTCAAAAGCCTTGCACTACAGAACAGTTTATGATTAGGATGCTAACCTCACTACTTCATCTCCATATACATTATTTCAGCTCGGGTGCCAATTCTATGTTGAACTAACGCTAGTGTGCGCAAAATCATCGTGTTCATGCTGCGCGTAAATTGTACTATAAAATGCTAGTTTTCTATGGATTGAACTATATAAAATCATAAGAGGTTTACATAGGAGGTGGCACATCCAAGGGTACCCCTGGAGTAGGTTCGAGCACTTCTGCATTTGGAAGTTCCTTCGACAACATTTCCTGCATCACCACAAGATATCAGAGAGAAAAAGAACATATACCATCACACTTGCTATTTATATGTCGACTGATCATACTTCTCTAACCTAATTGTTCTCAAATTTCTATGATCAACAAGATTAATCATCCAAAAGAGTGAGCATTAGAAGTGCAGCAAATGACGAGGGAGAAAAGAAAGCAAAGAAATGTACGTGCAAGACTCATGGTTCGAATGAATGAAATGAACCAACAAAAGCAAACTATTGCTACATCAAGGAATTAGGAAAGCCGAACCTTGAATGATTCTATTGTTCCCTCCGACTGAACAATACTGGCAAGAAGTCCTTTACTATCAAGTTCGCCATTCTTCATCGGCACAATAAACCTATGAAGCAAATTATGAACATGTAATCAGAAAGTCAACTGTAAGGACTATCTATCCCCTTTTAACTCTACATCTTCCACAGACTACTACTAGCTTGAGAGTAGAAAGTATCTCGGAAAATACTTTAAGCTAGGAAGATAACAGTGAAGGCTTTATACCTTGCGTTCAGTAGTTTAGCAAGCTGAACAGCATCCTCTTGACCAGAAACCAAAGTGAAATATGGTAAAAGTTGCTTTGTAACAGGTGTTATTACAATGTCAGCCCGTGCTTTCTCCAAAGACACCGTCTTGTACACACAGTGTGGTTCGTAATAAAGAGACATATCGCTCTGTGCAGAGGTGACTAGATAGCTGGAAAGCGTAATATGTTAGATAGTACTAGATTTTCAAGACTGCGGAAAGATAATTCACAGAATGCAGACAGTAAAATAAGTGTGTAATACCCATTCTCGGGACGCTGCCAAGGAGGACCAAGAACTGGTCCTGCAGTAGCCTTAATCTTGACAGGGGAACCATTTCCCACTGGAATCACTGTATCTTCACCAGGTTCCAAGTATGTGACCTGTTGATCAAAGCGAAGAGCCAAAACATACACGTCATTGCATATATTGCATTAGGATACTCTACTACTACCTTATAACTACTACAAATGATACTCTAAGTATGATACGGGTGGAGTAGTATCAGAGTTGCATTTCAAATGGAGAATTCATAATATGATAGTAGTCCGTGTAGTTAAATTTGTAAAAGAAGCTACTTCAAATAAAAATACCATTGCTTCGATACTAGAACCAAGCTCATATAGGTAGGTACTTATTCACAAGCTAATTCTACAAACATTTTCATAATTCCAAGCAAGGTACAGAAGGAATGAAGCTGTGTTGCATGACATTTAGAATCACAACCTCATAGATGTTGCACATCTATGTTTCATCAAAATGCACAGGATTCCTCATATAAGACCCCGTAAGCATGTACTTAGAAAATTGTACAACCAGGAAGAGCATAACATGGATTCACCGAAAACAACTTAATTACTCACATTGCTGAAAAGGGGATCCAACAATGGTTTGGCATTAGGAGTTGCTATAACTCTCAAAGTCGGCGACTTCTGAGAGAGGGGCTTCAAAGTCTTCAAATGGCAGTGATCATCAAGGCTTTGAGTAATCAACAAGCAGTCAATTTCAGGAAGATTGTCAAGCTGCAACAATCCCAGATATCAACACTACAATCTCCAAAGGAAATTAATCACCAAAGAGTAACTAAACTGATACCTGAAAGTTCTTGAGAAACCTTTTAGCAGCATCATAAAGCCAAGGAATTCCAAAATCCAAGTTCCCAACCAATATAGGATCAACCAGAATTTTCACCCCTCCAACATCCCACAGCCAACTATTTCCCTAATTCCAACATTTTCAAACTAATCGAAACTCATTCAAATCCCAGGGAAATAAGTAATGCAAAAGTTTCACTTATTTCGTTGCGTTCAAGAAACAATTTTGACAAAATTGATACATCCAATCACGCAGAATTAAAAATTAAAGGATGATTAAGAAATATGCATTATGCAGAATCGAATAAGACATAGCATGCTAATATTCATACAATCATACTTATAGGATACTTCGTGATAACATTCATAATTATACATTGATGATATTCAACAGTCAATTAATCAATTTTGATTAAAGGAGTATAATAGTACCAGATGAACCCTAAATCAAAATCCCACCTCCAAATAAGTGAGTTTGAACAAACCAGTCCCATTGTTACTGGATTCAACAGCACTTTCCTCAGAAACAACAGCAGATAAAGCAGCTCCTCTGTCAAAAACAATTAAACCATCAAACGAGGGATAAAGGTAAAATTTAAAACCAGAAGTAATTTTAAACAGGGCTTAGTTTTATTACCTTGTTCTCGACAGTTTCAGAAAGCGAGGATTGGTGCGAATAGGCCCCTTTTGAGGCGAATTGAAACGGGTGAATGAAACTGGAGACATGGGTTTTGTGGTACATGGTCCGCAACTGAAGTTGGGGATGAACTTGCATTGAGTTGCCATAGCGCTTGTTGAGGTTGGAGATGAACGCTTTTTTGAAGGTGAAGTGTTTTATGTTTATACTGGTTTCGTGGCCTACTGAGATACATTCATTGGTGCTTGTTTCTTGAAACCTTAATGTCACGTCACGCTTCCCGCGAATTCACCATGACCAATTGGCCACCCACATCTCCAACGTGTACCGACCAACTACATTTTGAAAATGCAACATTATTCCGTCCGGTAAGTTTGTAGAGTAAATTAGATTGAATGTAGAACAAGAAAATCACTTCAAAGTTTACAAAATACGAGTATATTAGTTGAAATTAAACCTCAAACTTTACAAAATTTAACTTTGAAAAATTAAATAACCAAGTTTTAGTGGGACAGAGGGAATATTTGATTTAGTTTAGGTTATTCCCCAAGCTGCTTTCGGTAAGGTGCATACATTGTTAGGTGCAGTGGCGGAACCAGTAGCTCAGGCAAGGGGTAGCTGAGAAGGAGAGGCAAAAAAATTTTGCACGCGTATTCGGCGGGGCGGTCGGCGGCGACTCGGCGGGGCGGGTGGAAAATCAGGCGGTGGCGGATTGAGGCTGCGAAAGCCGAAATGAAGAAGGAGGCACACAGGCCACAACTGATGAAATGTTAACA
>JAULKM010000013.1:5956285-5968590 GCA_032355605.1 Rubia tinctorum
GCCGATACGACAGTAACACGACCCGACCGAACCCGACACGAGAAAAAAAATCCAACACGTATCAACCCGACACGACAATAACCCGACCTCACCGAACCCGATACGAGGAAAAAATCCAACACGTATCAACCTGACCCGACAGTAACCCGACACGACCCGACAACTAAAAATTGACACGCTTTTTACCTGACCTGTTTTAACCCGAACCGTTTTTAACCCGACACGAACCCGACACGATTACACGAATTGACACCACTACAAATGATATATAAATGGAGGATGAAAAATTAATATTAAAAAATAAATAATGTATGTAATCTAACAATATTTCATATGATAATGTTATTAATTATATACTAATTAAAATTTATGCTCAAACATGAGTTGAAAAAATTGATTAAAAATAGGAAGCTTTTTATGGGAAGAGGAAGGAACCAACTACATTCTGAAAATGCAACAATATTCCGTCAGGTAAGTTTGAAGGGTAAATTAGATTGAAAGTACACAAGAAAATGACTCAATGAGTTTATGTTATTCAATGAACTAAATCATATGTTAGTTTATGTTATTCTCCCAAGCTGAAATTTCTGTAAGGTGCATGCAAGTCCAGCCTTTTAGTATGTCTTATTCTTTTGGTACATGTCTTGTTGGTAAGTTCAATGATATCTTTCTTTATTCGTTTTTTATGAGGTGGTTTAAGGATGAGTCTTGGAGTAACTTATGTTCATAAAGAGATTAAGAGTTTCTAGGAGATACACAACAATACAAGAGAGATGAGTGATAATAGAGTTTTTGAGCAACATGAAAAGTGTTTTCATTATGTGAGAGAAATACTGATTCAGATGCCAGAACAAAGGGCAAACATTGTTCGATTGTTTAAAATTTTGGTCAGCATGTTTGGGAGTCCGAGAATCAGATGGCTTTGATTTGGACCAGTGGATCGTCAATTTGTGTTCTTGTTTGAGAGACATTGCAATTCGAGTGACAACCTAGTTTGTGGTGATATCTAACACCTGCGCTCCTCTTGTTGTTTGATGCATGTGATGCATATGGTAGGTTATAGCCTTTTGTAGACTCGTGTTGATTTTGTTTCCCTCATGTTTTCATAATAAGAATGAATATGAGGTGTGTTTGACATGACTTAAAAGTGTTTTACTTATAAGCTAAGAAACTTTTAGTGTTTGGTAAACAACCAAAAATATTCATATTTTGAAAGCAGGATGCATATTTAGAGTAAAAGCAGTAGTTGATTTTCCCAACTTTTAAATAAATCATTTTTGCTTATAAGCAAAACTCCACCAAACATACTCATGGTGTACTCTTGCAAGTCTCGTGGTTTTACCACACCGAATATGTTTTCACGTGAAAATCGTTGTGTGTTGATCTATCTCTTCACTTTCATGTTAGCGAGTTTTAATCACCGTAGGTTTATTTTATGATTGTGTTTGAATAGTTATTTGGTTGTTTGTGTTTATATAGTTGGTTGTTTTGCTATGATCTTATGTGCGCATTTGCAATATATCCCCTTAATTCCCCAACCATTTCTTATTGAATCGAAATAAAATTTAAAATAGTGGAACATAACCAAAATTGATGTACTTCCTCCCGTTTTTTAACATTGACTCACTTTTCTTTTTAATATGATTTTTTTAATATTGGCTCCTTTCCATTTTTGGCAAATTCTAGATTGTTTTCATCCACACAATTTACTTTTTACTCTTTTAATGAATTCTCAACCACTAATTCTACAATCATGAATTCAAGTGCCAAAAGTAACTGAATCAATGCTAGTGAACCAGAGGAAGTAAATAGGATCAATTTAAAATTTTATTCAACCGAACTGAACTGAATTAAAATGCATAGTTGAGAGAATATAGTGCCTTAATGAATTGCATTGCCCTTTTTTCATCAAGCAAAACATTCGAAGTGTACATGCCAAAAACTCCCACCAAATCACCAATCAATCCAATCCATACACTTTCAATGACTTTCATCAGAGCAAAACACACTTTGAATAAAACAATCAATAGGAAAACAAGCCAGCAGGCAGCAGCTTCTCTCATTGGGGAAAACTGATTACAAACGACTCTGATCACTCACTGCTATGTACAACATCATCAATAGCGCCTTCATCCAAACCTACCTTACTTCTTGAAAATAAGCGCTCGTTCTAACCTTTGGGACTGGTAAGGAAGAACAGTCACGAGTTTTACTGGTTCTGGTGATGGCAGGCTGAACTGAGAAGGGATTTTCTCGTGCCAGACAAAATCGTTCTCGTGATCATACTTTCTCTTTAACTCAGTCACCTCCTCGATTAGCTGCTTCAAAACTACGCGACATGACTCCTCTCTAGGACTAATCTTCTCAGCATCCCTTTTAGACTGATGAAGAACTCCAATGGCCGCTCCAATTCTGCCCTCAGTCTTTAGACTCTCTGCCAGGTATTTGTGACTTCTCAAGCTGTGCAATGCTTGCGCGTTTGCAATGAAATCCTACACGTATGAGAAGATCATAAATGCTGGAAGAATTCTAACCAAATACTCGTGCCATACTTTTACAGGAGAGTTTGGAAAACATACTGCTAGCCGGGATGAAATATTCTTGCACTCTTTTCTAGCTGAATGCAAGAATCGCGAAGCTTCATCAAGGAAGTCTGAGACACCAAAATGCAATTTAGCCAAGAGACTCGGGGAGTTTCCTTTCTCTTCTGCTTTCCTAGCTGTTGTAGCCTAAGAAATTCGCAACGATCATCAAACAGCAAATGGAAAAGCAACAATGTTATTTCCATACAGGAAATTTATCGCGGAAACTAACCTGCGCTTCAGCCAAGCAAATGAGGGACATAACGGATGCCACGTTTGAGACACATTCGGGAGGCCAGTCTGCCGCCATTGACAGGTCTAAAATAGGAAGAACTTCATGAGCTAGGTGTTGATAAACTCCAGAAGCTTTTCTGAAAAGATTAGCAGATTGTGCCAAATCTGAAGAGCAAATTCCAAGCCTAGAATCAGTATATAAGCATCTAAAACAATATCATCTGGATCAATAAAGGATGAGAAATTATACACCAACCCTTTGGAAGGTTTTCGCGAGCTGCATCACGAAGCATTGCACCATAAAGGAAAAGGACCACTGCGTACTCAAATCGCAGATCATGTATCTGGTAATACTTAGTGCGGCTGTTTTGAAGGATGGATGACGATGTAAGAACACTAGTCCATCTTAGTTTCAGTTCTGAGATCCAATGAAGCATGGAGGGATTAGTAACATTGGAAGAGACTTCGAAAACTAGGTTTTCTAACAATGGCAAGTACATTTCCAGCTTCTGAATGTCCTGTTCAGAAAAAAATCTCAGTGAGTGTACCATAATCCATGAACTGCAATAATCCAGGGCTAACACAACAATGCAAGAATTCCCAACTAAAGCTCCGTTCTTTCCCGTTTATATGCAATTCAATTCCGTTCAATTCAGCAGGGAATCAACTCGGGATAACATGGCATAAAAGTACATATCCTAAACAAAATTTTCAACATCAATCCGAGGTTAGACCACCTCATGATCTATAACACTTCATGTAGCACTCATCTATCTCTATGGGGTTGACTTATTTCGACACATTTCAACTTATTCTCGTCCACTCATTTATATTACTTTCTTTTCTTTTCATCTTGGGACGGAGGGAGTATTATATATATACCTGTTCGCAACGGGAAGTCAATCCCCCGGACATTTCCCTCGCAATAGCTTCCGTAACAAAGCTGCTATCATCAATGGATTCCTGAATTGCTCTTCGTTTAGAGCTCATATCTTTCAGCAGCTCAAGTGTGTTAGAATCACAAACAGCAAACACTTCATCGAACACAACCTAAACAAAACAACAATTTTTACACTAATCAAGATATAAAAATTTAAAAACAAAACCAGAAAACCAAAAAATAACAACAAAAGAAGAAACTCTACCTGCTTTGTTCTTAACTTTGTCAAACCTGAATAACTGATCATCATCTTTCTCCTCTGCTTCCAACAATATATTAAAAGGGTTCTCTCTTGATTTTCGTTTTCAGACCTCTAACTACGAAACATTGCGGAAATTCTGGAGAAACAACAGGGAAAGTGAAAGGCGGGTAATTATCTTATCAATCAATTTAAATGTTTTCGACGACTTTAATACTTGCTTTTTTTTTCTGAGATCTGATGGGAATCTTTTCGATTCTAACATAATGGTCGGAGTTAGTTTTCCATATGGATTCGATTTCTTATGGCGCCAATAGAATCATAGACGGAGTGGAACTTCAGTTTTCGGTTTTGACTTCCTGCAGGCTCCCGCAGGTCAACGGTTTAGCTAGTTTGACTTGTAAAAAAAATTAAACAAATGTATAAACAAATGGTTCCTAAAGAAAAACAAAAGGGTCAAATTTGCTTTTCCAGAATGTCTTTCGAAAAATCATCTTTTCATAAATTATGAAAATATCAAATTTCAAACAGTAAATTAGAAAAAATCAAAATAAAAATTTTAAATTGCATTAATTGGATCACAAACTTATAACTAATATACGTTGTATAATAAAATTTTAATATTGAAACTAAAATCTTTTATCTTTCTATAATTTTAATTCAACATCATCTTTCCATATATTTATGGAAAGACGACTTTTCCCAACTTTAGCATGACGTGTTGATCATTGATTGAACAATTCAACATCATCTTTTCATGACGTGTTTCTTCAACATCATGAGTTTAGCATGACGTGTTGATCATTGATTGAACAAAATTTTAGTTGGGTCCATCCATGTTGTTGAATTCCTATTAATTTTTTTAGGAAGAGAAGTGAGAGCCTCAATACGAGCATCTCTATATAGAAGCTATAATTGACCTCCTCTAAAGAAAAGTGTGCCATGTCATATTAAAGTTTTCATTTGATCCTTGTATTGAAAATGTTTTTGTGGATTGAGGGTCTATTAATATGATATTGCAAGTTACTTTTAGCAAATTGACCCTTGCATTGGAGATGGTCTTAGAGCATCTACAATGGTAACTCATTAAACTCACTTTTCTTAATAAGGGGAACTCCTTATTTAAGGAGTACCATTGCGGAGTTTTAAGGACCACTCCTTAACATGGTTTGCGGAGTTGTGGATGGTCTTAGTTCCCAGTTCCAACTATTTAAGTTCCATACTTGGATACGGTTTTGGTTGGTCGGGTTCGGTTCGAAATGCTCACCCTGGTTTCGACTAAGGAGAACTCCTTATTTAAAGAGTACCATTGTGGAGTTTTAATGATCACACCATGTTTAACATGGTTTGTTTTATAATTTTAATTAATTATAATTTAAAATTAAAAGAATTGTTTTAGAAGTGCTCCTCAGAGTCCCGGGAAAGAGTAAAGACTCCACAAACGCGCAAACGCAGAGGGAGAATTTCCCAATCACATCAGTTTCCACACAGTCACACACAAAATCACGCATCGCGGAGGCGTGATTTTTCATGTTTTTTCTCTTACACTACAAGCTAATTTAATGGCGACGCCGGCACCGGAGCGGCAGCTGATCGTCGCCGTGGAAGGCACCGCTGCGACCGGTCCTTTTTGGAAAACTATCCTCTCCGATTACCTCGACAAAATCATTAGGTATTCTCTACTACTCGATGTGTATTTCGTGTTTCGCTTTATCAGCTATTGTACTGGTGCAATGTTTGTTTGCGGTTTGCTCGTTTTTAGATTGCTTGCTTCATTTCTAGTATAATAGTCAAAGGATATAAAAGTTTTAACTGGAATTTTGTTAGATTGCGATGAGAGTCGCGTTGCAAGTTCTCGAGGAGTTAAGTTTAGGCTGTTTCGGAGCTATGATCTAGGAAATGAAGTGTACATTTTCGATGAGATCCTCCAGTTGTACGCTAGAGGTTTCCGGCTTCTTTTGCTCTTGCAATTTTTGGGTGATGAAAGTTCTGTATGGTGTTGATCAGGAGGTGTAGGTTTTTCAAAACTTGTTTTTTATGGTTATGAGAAACGAGTCTCTTCAACAAAGATATAGGCTGGAATGAGGTGGCCTATTCAATGTTTGGCTAGTGTATTTTGCTGCATTCTTGTTGTTTGATGTTATTAGGCAATGATCCTACAGAAAAATTGAAGATTTGCGTTTGTTCCATCATTATGTATATGTTATAATTTTCTGGATTCTTTGAATGCATTAAGTAGACCTTCTACAAGCAAGCTTTGGTGTTTGCATTACATAACTATACTCTAGATTAGTTGTTGATTTTGTAGTTAGATAAAATGCACCCTAATACAGTGTATGTACAGGCATTTGCTTTTCCACTGTAAATTTGTCATATCATGATTTCCTTTGTTAAAAATCTGAAATGCTTAATTAATGACATTTATTGTTTTGAAACTTTATGTTGTGTGATTGATATTGGGAATCAATGATAACTAGTGGAACAAGTAGGAACTTTCATGGGCTGAAATGCATATTGATATTTTTTATATAGTGAATCCCACATAGTGATATAAAGGCTTGGTTGGTTTTGTACTCTTTCTATTTGTTACATTTTTTTGTAATGGTCCTTTCTCACTCTGCAAAATTCGGAAGCTTAGGGTTGGTCATTAGTCTGGGTTCTCTTCTTTCTGTAATTTCTGGACCCAAAATTTTGAGAGTTATATAAAACTGACACTTTATTTTACCGATGATAATTTCGAAAAAAAAAAGCTATGGATAATTGTTCTGGGAAATTATTTATCGCTATCATTTTATTATTTAGTGACAGAAAAGAGACTTAAACCTCTCTTTTTTATTGTCTGGTGTAACTTCCAAGCTTCCTTGACTTTATCAGTAGTATCTTTTAGATTGTACGATGATTTCCCTTAATTTTATGGGTCATATATGAGAACCTGATTCATCTCTTCCAAAATTTGTGTAGGGGTTTTTATGCTAATGACTCAGCAAGCCAGGTATATGCTGTATGATTTTTTAATTCTAAATCTCCTGTGCCTGTCTATGCCTATTTTAGTTATTTGTTTCAGAAATGCATATCCTGTTCAGATATGTTGGTGACATAACTGTTTTGACATTTCAGCTATGTTGGTGATATAACTCTTTTGACATTTCTGAGTGAGTTCCTGATCAAGCCTATACATTCTGATATCTGAATAGCCCGAATGCATATCTTTTGTGTCCATTTGTTTGATTCCCTCCCCTCCCCGGCTTTTTGCCCTATGGTTTGTTTCACATGAAAAATAGAATGCCTAAAGGTGAGTGACTGTGCAAACAATTATTGGTCTCAAAGCCTTCTACATCAATCAGTAGCTGGGTTTTAAAAACGCAAAGTGCAATGAAGCGCTAACGGTAAAAATTATACATGAACTAGGATTATTTCATCAAAGACACAATATAGAACTTAAAATAATATCACAAAATCATAAAAGACAAATAAAGCTTTCAACACAACACCAAATTCAAAGTTTTAAAGGTAGAAAGAAGAATTGAACGAAAAATTTCGAAGGATTCTTAAATTATTATGAAATCATTTAAGTCTCTAAACTCTAGTCATCAGAAAAATCATCATCTCCACCAAAAGTACCCCCATAGACCTCATCTCCATCTCTAAACTCTGTTTTGTTAATATTCCTGAATTAGTTAACCCTAAAAGCTGCTCCATTTGAGCCCAAGATATTTAATTAGAAAAAAAGAAACAAAATATAGAAGCCCATTTCAGCCCAAAAGTCCAAAATAGCGCTTTTGCCCAAAAGCGCGCTTGAGCGCTTTGCGCTCCGGCAAAAGCGCTAAAAAGCACGCGCTTTCCGTCTTGCTCAGCGCTTACAAAGCGCTCAACCTTGCGCTCAGCGCTTTAAGCGCGCTTTTTAAACCCAGATCAGTAGCCAGTTCTCACTTTACTTTCATCACTTATTGTACATACTCATGTCTATGTGGATCTCCTTTAGGTTCATTTTAAGTTATAGTCCTCTCGCCTCCCATTTGCTGTAAATATTCTTCAGTGTATCTCCAAAGTCCTATGAAGGTTCTCATCTTTTTGCTTTGGCCCATCCATTGTTGACTTAAACCATTTGCATATGTATTTTTTCTTCATTTTTTCGGTATTGGATGCTTTAATATTAATGAGATATTACTTTGGTATTGTTTTTTACTGATCTTTGTAGAAGCAATCTGCTCCTGGTGCTAAGTTTTCTCTGGTTGTGTTCAATGCTCATGGATCTTATTGCGGTAAACACTTTCTATTTTCAATATGAATGAAGCTTGTTTCTGTTTAGCTAATTACTGAACTGTGGAGAAAAATGTTCAAGCTCAGCATCCTGAGCTATAAACAGACACATACTTTTGGAAAATATCTTTCCTTGAATATTGGTGTTCGTTCTTGTTCATTCTTTCTTTATTGTTTCCTCATGTAGGCTGTGTAGTACAACGGAGTGGTTGGACAAGAGATCTTGATGTGTTTTTTGAGTGGCTTTCAGCAGTACCATTTGGTGGTGGTGGTTTCAATGATGCTGCAATTGCGGAAGGGCTTGCGGAAGCTTTAATGGTCTGTATTTATGTTTGCACTCCTTAACTTTGGTTGAAGTTTAGCTGTTGCCTGTTGGTTTATATGCCCCATCTGATTGAGGAAACCTGTAAATTGAGCAATTCAAAATTCTAATTTGAAAAATGAACCATAAATGTGGAGCTCAATCAAATATTGCGTGAGTGGTATGTAGATGTTCATTTTGAATTAGTGGTGTCATGGAGTTTTCTTGAACTGAAATCCCTCAAATTTGACGTCTTTCTCAAAGTTTGAATTCAGATTGATATCCACCCATCAGAAAAGTGGCATCAAGGATGTGGCTGTTATGTATTTAACAAAATAGTCTATTTAGCAAATTCTCATACACAAGTGCAATATTATGAAGTGAGTTATATGTGGTTTTTCTCTTGCATAACCAGATGTTTTCTTCTGTGGGGAAACAAACGCAACAAATTGTGGAGGGACAAAGGCATTGCATTCTTGTTGCAGCTAGTAATCCCTACCCATTGCCTACACCAGTTTATCAGCCCAAACTGCTGAAGGCTGAGCAGGGTGATAGTCTGGACTCTCCAACTGATAGTTGTCTATCTGATGCTGAGGCAGTTGCTAGATCATTTTCTCAGGTAATTAGAAAAGAATTGTTCTCTCTTTTTGGTTACATTTTCCCTACCTTAATTCATTGCATTTTCTTCTTGCAGTGTTCCATTTCCTTGTCAGTTATATGTCCAAAGCAGCTTCCCAAACTAAAGACAATCTATAATGCGGTAAGAGTTGAAAATGTTATGATTTTTTTTCTCTTGCTTGATTCCTTATCCGTATTTGATGGAAATATACTGCTCCGTAGTCTTTTTTAAAGTGTTCAGTACTGTACCTTGATGTAATTATACTCCATCCGTCCTGGAATAATTGACTCACTTTTTATTTTCGTCCGTCCCACATAAAATGACACATTTTAATTCTTACCCAAAATGGTAAAGAATATGTTGTAAAATTCCTACAATCTCCTCCTTTAACATCAACAACGTTTTAACTGGGCACACCGTTTTCCCAAAATATCCCTACTTTTTCACAATTCTTCTCTGCCACATCAGTTTGCATAAAATATCAGGCCAAAAGTGTATGTGCCAATTATTTTGATACGGAGGGAGTATTTTTTATGTTAATCCTGCTCTCTTTGTACGGAATTATAGTAATTTCTTTGTACTTCTTATTGTCTATTGTCCGGGCTGAACTATGGAATATACAACGACTTTGTAGTGTGATTATTAATGTTAATCCTGCTCTCTTTGTACGAAATTATAGTAATTTCTTTGTACTTCTTATTGTCTATTGTCCAGCCTGAACTATGGAATATACGACGACTTTTTAGTGTGATTATTAATGTTCTTGAATGGTCCTGAACATACGTAGTTGGATTTTTCCACTGAATATGAAATGGAAGAATTTTCTACACTCAGATACCAAAGGCTGTATAAATGATGTTTTCTGCTGTCTTTGTTTTATTTGTTCTTAGTCACTTTATCTCTTTGAATTTAGGGAAAACACAGTTCACGGGCTACAGATCTCCCCATTGAAAATCTCAAGAATCCCCATTTTCTTGTTCTAATATCTGAGAATTTTATGGAGGCTCGTACTGCCTTGACTCGATCTGGAATGGCAAATATATGTACTCAAAGCCCGATGAAGGTTGATGCAGCATCTGCTCCTTCTCTGTCGGGGCCACCTTCGTCTTCTGTTCAGTCAGGTACTGATTCCAAATGATGAGATAAAAAGCCTATTTATTGCTGTAGTCTTTCAAGAGTTCCCTTGGATGAATTGATTGACATTTGGTTCATATCCTAGAATGGATAAGATTGTGGGATAGTCTTGTGTCCAACTCAACTCTGTTATTAGTTTAAGGATTTTTCTAAGAATTGCTCATATACACTCGATAATATGAATGGATTCCATAGTAACTTGTTCAACATGTGTAGTAGTGGGATGTTTCATAGTAATAATTTCACGTTCGACATAATTACACCACAAATTTTGTAATTTTACTGTTTTTATAATATTTTTGTTAAGCCAATTATATCATCACTCTCAATTTTCATAGAATACATATATTGCTCAGTTCTTAACATTCTCCTCCATCTAAACCAAAAGTTCCTATTTTTGGGTCAACTTGCTTAGGCCATGTTTTGACCACCAATAACTTTACTTACATATACTAATGGTCTATAAAAAATGATCTTTATAATATAGATGAATCTAATAATATCTCACATGTTGATATTATTATCTATGTACTAATTGAAATTTATGGTCAAAAATAGCTTGAGAAAGTTGACCTAAAAATAGAAACATTTGGTTGGGTTGGAGGAGTATGAAATTAAGATTGAGCACTATGTGTTTTTTATGTTTATATTTTGTCAATTTATTATAATTCAGTAATTTTTTATTATAATTTATTTATGTAAGTCTTAGGAAAGACTTACTTTCCTAAGCTTAAGGAACAATTGCTATACTTTTTAACTTAAACATTGTACTTTTAGTTGTAATGTTTTACATAGTTAAACATGTCATAAGATGTGTTTCAATGTGAGAATACAAGAATAGTTTTGTAAAAAAATACAATATTTAAGTTGAAAAATGCACTATTTAATTAATTAGTGTGTTTGATAGTGTTGTGCTTATTAATAAAACGACTTATTTTGAAAGCAGAGGGACCAACCTATGCTTTTCCCCAAAAAAGAATAACTCTTGTTTTCAAAATAAGCTGTTTTTTTTATCACTTTATCAAATAATAAAAAATGCTTTGCTTATAAGCAAAACAACTTATAAGCTCCGTCATACACAATCTAAGCCGCTGTTTGGTAGGGTTGCTTTTATAAGCAAAACTGACTTATTTTGAAAGTCGGGGGAGACTAGCTTCTGCTTTTTCTCCAAAAATAGCTTCTTCTTTCAAAATAAGTTTTTTTTGCACTTTGCCAAACACTAAAAAGTGTTTTGCTTATAAGCAAAACAGCTTTGCCAAACAGAGCCTAAGTGCTTTGCTTATAAGCTAAGCACCTTTATAGAGTTTGATAAACTGCAAAAAAAGAGCTTATTTTAGAAGTAGAAGCTATTTTTTTGGGGTAAAGCATAAGTTGGTTTACCACTGCTTTCAAAATAAGCCAATTTTGCTTATAAGCACAACTCTGTTGGCAACACTATCCTTTACTTATAAGTTAAGCACCCTTTGGTGTTTGGTAAACTGTTGAAAAAGTACTTATTTTAGATGCAGAAGGCATATTTGGAGCAAAAGCAAGTTGATCCTCTAGCTTTCAAAATAAGTCAACTTTATTTATAAGCACAACTCCACCAAACACACCCTTAGTGGTTGCTCCATAGCTTTAAAAACTCGTTCAGGACCTCCTCTAAAACTTTTAAAATATTTTTTCTAAAACAAATAAGAGATTAAAATTGACAAAGTATAGACATAAAATACACACAGTGCCCTAATTTTCCATGTTTAGAATTGAGCAGTACATGTGTTTTGTGTTTACAAAATAAAAATTAAATGTAAGCGAAGATATAATTGGATTAGCAAAAATAAAATCTTAAAAATTATTAAATTGAATATGTGTAATGTCTCATATTTAATATGCGTACCATCCTAAATATGTATGGGTATTGGGACAAGTGACGTGGATGATTTAGGATCTGTGTTTTAAAAAGCGCGCTTAAAAGCGCTGAGCGCTAGACTTAGCGCTTTTTCTGTCGAAGCGCTGGAGCGGACGAGAAGCGCGCGCTTTTGAGCGCTTTTTTCGAA
>JAULKM010000013.1:5976736-5990828 GCA_032355605.1 Rubia tinctorum
AACCCGGTTCATACAACCCGAAAATTTTATCTTAATTTCTTCTAATTTACACTTTAAACCTTGGTCTTTCCATGATTATGATAGAAAAAATCAAATGGGGTCATGAAGTGGTTTCAACCACTGTTGAGATAAAAATAAAGTGGTTTATTTGTAGTTTCAGTTGATAAAGTTGAAGAGAAATATTGAATATTTAATAAAGTGAAATCACAAAAATAATTTTAGAACGATTTCGCCACTGCACATGGTCCCCTATTAGGCCATTAATAATAGGAAATGAAATGCTTATATAACCCTCAATTCTTTGTTATGTGCAAATATAACCCCGAGTTTTTCGAAAGTGTGGTTGTACCCAAAGTCATTGAAGTGAGCAGTTGTACCCAAAAAATAGGAGGAAAAAAGGAGATACTCAGGTGTAAGTTTACATATTTTGGCCGGTCACGGGTATATCTGCACTTTTGAAAATTAGCATGGGTACATTATCACTTTTAAAAAACTGAGGGTTATATTTGCACTTTCCAAAAAATTTGGGTCATCTAAGCATTTTACTCAATAATAGGAGTCTAAAAAAATTCCCCGAACCAACAGGTAACGCCAGTAGCAAAACGACGCCGTCAAAGTTATGGGCATTATTCGAAAAGTTGCGCCTCGTCAGCAACGATCATCCATGACCATGAGCCCAAATGGTAAAGCCAAAACAAAACCCTCACGAAAAGTAAAGTTTCAAATCTCAACCTTCTATAATTATCCATCCCTCCCCCGCTCCTTCAAATTCCAATCTATCCTCTCCTTTCGTTTTCTAAAGAAAAATCAAACCCTAGCAATCTGCAATCAGATAGAGCGATTTTCATATTTATTTTGTGTGTTAATTTACGGTTTTCGCGCTGTCGGAGATTCAACGATGTCTGCGATAGTGTGCGGGAAGAGGTCGTTTTTCGAAGACTCGCAATCTCCGTCGCCGACCTCTGCGACTCCGCCCGCTGCGAAGAAGCTCCGGTGCTCCGCTCGCTATTCTCCGCCGCAGGCGGTTGTTGCGCCGAGCTTTGCCGATCAGCTTAAGGCGGCGTTCCCTGATATGGAGAATGAGGTTGTTTCGTACACTCACTCTTTGATTCATTCGTTTCTTTTGCTTCTGTTTTTAAATTAATTTATTGAATGTTTGCTGAACCCTTTTTAATCAGAAATACATGCAACTTTTGCTGATGTATTTGTTTTCATCAAAACAACCTTTCCCTCCCACCCCCTTGAGATAGAGTTCATTTCTTCTGCTTGCTAATCCTGTATGGTTTATTATTTAGTTTTCACGTTGTGCTCTTGTAATGTTGTAATATAAGTGGTGATTTAGGAATTAATTAGTCCTGTAATGTAAGTGGTGATTTAGGAATTCATTGGCCCTGTAATGTAAGTGGTGATTTAGGAACTGATTGGTCCGTTGACATGAACTGATTGTTTTTGAAATGACCACTTCAGATTATTGAGAAAACATTGGAAGAATGTGATTATGATTTGGATTCAGCAATAGAAAGGCTGAACGAGCTCCGCCTTGGATTTGCGAATGGACAGTTGAAGAATGGTATGTATGGTTTTAGGTTTACATTGCGAATGTTGAATGTGTTTCGCTTTAGTGAATAGTTCTACTACTGTCATCTGGATTGTTAGTGATACATCTGTTGTTATATAACATGTATATACATAGAATCATGTACAGTATTTGTGAAAGATGTCTGCAATCCTTTTTTTTAAATGAACTTTTCATCTATATGCTACTACTATAACCGAGTTTTTTTTGTAAGATGCTCAATAATCCTTGATTGGCATTGATATGAATAATTTAACTCCTCTCTCCTCTGATCCTTGACTCGCGCTACTTGTAAATTTCCAGCAGAGCCAATGGAAATAATATGGATATCTTGGTAGTTTGATCAGCTCTTTTTGGACGAAGAATAAGACCTCCAGTTTTCCCAAAAAGTCCCTATACAACTGTTAACCAACAAATAAGTGTTTTGAAAATGCCAGCAGAACCTTGACTGGCATAAAAGTTTGTAACTTTCAAACGGTTTTGTACCCGGACTCCATTCCTAGTTGAAAGAACCTATTCGAGAACATTCTTATATGTGTCCAAGTCCAATAGCATTACATTCCCCATACCTTGTGCTTCTAGAGAATATGCTTCCTTGAAACCTCATTCGAATTCCAACAGAGAATAGCAGATATAGGGACACATACTCTTTTAGCCACCATCAACATTGCCAGCCACATCGCCCACCAATGCCACCCAACTAAGCAACATCTCTTTAGCGCTTCATAGCACCACCATCACCATTAATTTCATCATCGACATACATCATCCCCATCCCCCATTGGCCCCTTCCTCTCTTACCTCTCGTACTGCCATTGCCAATCCCTTCACGTGTTTGTTGAATTTTTTAACTGCCCCCAACCTTGGTTTTAAAATGCGCTCCGATGCGCCCTCATAATGCGTGATGCGCTCCGATGCGCTGCCTCCCCACATTAGTTGTCTTGCTGCCCTAGTTTTCCATGATGCTGCCGCATCCGATGCGTCGGACGCGGCCGCATCGGACGCGGCTGCATCATAGCTTTGATGCGCTGGGTGGTTAAAAAACCCATTTAAATAAAAAGTCCATTCAAGTTAAAAGTTCAAAAATATAGAAAAGGAAACTTTCCTTCTTATTTTCTCCTCATCGGCTCGTCCGCTACTTCTCTTCCCCTTCGGTCGGCCATCTAAGACTCTCCACTCTTCCTCATCAACGGCTTTCTTCGGTCAGCCGTCTAAGACTTCCCTTGATCTTTAAACTTGATTTTTTTTAAAACTTTGAAATCTAAAGTCTAACTTATAGTTCTTAGGAACTAATATGTTGTGTTTGTGTCGTTTTGGTTTTTTAGTGTGTTTTTTATTGACTTAATAGTTTTGAAATTTGATATTATTGTTGTTGGTACTTGGTAGTTAATTCGCTGTTTGATATTTGGTTGAAATTATGAATATAACTTTACATTTGATTATTTGAACTTGCCTGCATGTGCATTTATACATATATATTGAATATAAAATAGGTAGCGTCTTGGTTTTAAAATGCGCTCCGATGCGCTGCCTCCCTGCATTAGTTGCTTTGCTGCACTAGTTTTCCATGATGCGGCCGCATCCGATGTGCTTCGATGCGGCCGCATCCTGACTTTGATGCGCTGGGCTGCTAACACACCCATTTAAATAAAAAAACCCATTTAATTAAAAAGTTCATTCAAGTTAAAAGCCCAAAAATATAGAAAAGGAAACCCTATCCTTCTTATTTTCTCCTCGTCGGCTCGTCTGCTGCTTCTCTACCCTTCGGTTGGCCATCTAAGACTCTCTCCACTCATCCTCGTAAACGGTTCTCTTCGGTCGGCCGTCTAAAATTTTCCTTGCTGATCTTTAAACTTTTAAGTCTGAAGTCTAAGATTATAGTTCTTTGGAACTAATATGTTGTGTTTGTGTCGTTTTGGTTTTTTTAATGTGTTTTTTGTTTAGATTTGGGAGTTTTGAAACTTGATATTATTCTTGTATTGTTGTTGGTACTTGGTAGTTAATTCGCTATTTGCTTGAAGTTATTATGAATCTAACTTTACATTTGATTATTTTAACTTGCCTTGCATGTGCATATATCCATATATATTGAATATAAAATAGGTAGCGCATCGGAACCGTGATGCACTCGCATCGCATGGCGCATGGCGCATTATTCTAATTTTGGGCCTTAGCGCATCCTGCATTTTAAAACCAAATTAGAACGGTTTATTCGAAAAAATGTTGAAGAAAATATTTCACATGTATGCAGATTTAGGCAGGATAATGGCACAGAGTTTAGGTGGGAAGGCTGGTTTAACATTATAATAGGTGCCGGATGTTTAGGGGAGAAACCTGCTACAATGGCTTCAGCTCTAGTATATTATATAGATTTCTGGACATCTTCCTAGTGATTGTTGAAACTGTTTACAGCTATTCATGTCTCAGTCTAACCTAAGCATGCTATGCTGAACATGCAGGGAAATTTATCCGGGCAGAGACAAGGCCAGCCTGTTTTTATTACCAGACTAGAGGTATATAAAATGAAATTACATCAGGCATGATAATCATTTGTATGTTCATCAAAATGGTCACTTTATTAAGTCTTGTTTGGCATAGTAAAAGGGCAACTGATGATAAATATAAGCTTCAGCATGTATGGTTTCACAAAAGAGCTAAGGCCATTGCATGAAATACACTGCTTTACCTTAATATATTTCTATAAAATTATTATATCGAGCATGTGACCTACAGGTCAGGTAGTGCCAATTTTTTTTGGTGTCCCAAGAGTGACTTGAATTGGTTACTAAAATAAATGAAAAAAATAACTCTGTTATTCTGTTTTCTAATATGATAACATTCTGTTTATTGTACCTTTGCTTCTTTCTTTGTTGATGAAAGTTAATGAATCACTTGATCCCCTTGACAACCTATCTAAATGTGACAGGGATATAGGAGTGCCTCAGCTTCTGAGACGTAAGTTCTGTTTCTCATATCTACTTTTCCCAGTTTTTCAAAGTAATCTCTACCCTCCTTGTTTCTTTTATCATTATCGAAAAATTTCAGAAATTTTCTTTTGTGACTGCGCCTATACAGGTTAGCTGCTAATTGGCCACCAACCATGCAGATAGTGCGCCTAATTTCCCAGGACCACATGAATAACAAGTAATCTTTACTTGGGAAACACTGATTTCTTCTCCACTTCTTTATAGATTTAGAAAGAGTTGGTTCTGTTTGATGATGACGTACTATGTGAATTGTTATTTCCTGTGGACAGGCAATATGTTGGCAAGGCAGACTTTCTAGTGTTTCGGGCAATGAATCAGCATGGATTTCTTGGGCAGCTACAAGAAAAGAAGCTCGTAAGTTTATTACTTGCCTGGAGTTGCAATCTTGGAAAAAGAGGGCCTGGCCTAGTTTTGGTAGTATGATTTTTTTTAACGCATGATATAGCATGGGCATGACTACCATAGTTTAGCTGTACTTGGGGATAAATTATGGCATATAGAAACATGAATGAATGCATGTTTGTGTGATTTACCATACATGGATAATAAGCTCTCTAGGAGCTTTTGGGCCACATCATAGTGCAGAAGGGCTAATGATTGATAGGACTGACTTTTAACATGCAAAATGAGTTAAGAACAAAGCAAACTGAATCTTATGTGTAATTGAATAACTGCTTAGGTTTTGGTGCCATGATGTTCTGATTCATTTCCTGATACTTTATTATTATATATATTATGGAAATCACACTTTACTCCGAATAGCCTTGTCTGTTAAAAATGGATGTCATAAACTATTGTCTTAAGTCATTTCTATGATAAACTGTTCTCGCTGTCCTCCCGGTCAAGTGGCAGATTCAGTTCCAACTTTTCCAATGTTAGTTACACTAGTATATCCTAATCACTGATGTTGTCTGTTCTGAATATTTTAGTGTGCTGTTATACAACTGCCATCGCAAACGTTACTGCTATCGGTTTCTGATAAAGCCTGCCGGTTGATCGGCATGCTTTTCCCTGGGGTGAGACACGCATGCCCTTTGACATGGTTTTGTTTTCTACATATCATTCGGTGAACCTGACAGACTCCAATTCAGGACATGGTCGTGTTTAAGCCGCAGATACCTGGCCAGCAGCAACAAATGCAACAACAGCAACTCCAAGCACAACAACATTCACAATTGCAGCAACAACAAGTACAGCAGCTTCAGCAGCAGCAACAACACATGTCGCAGATGCAGCAACAACAGCAGCTCCAGCAGCAGCAACAGCAACCCATGTCACAGATGCAACAACAGCAAAGCATGATGCCGGTGCAACAGCAGCAGCAGCAACAACCGTCTCTCATGCAGCAGCAGATGCCGCAGCTACAACAGAAGCCAATGCAGCAGATGCAACAAGCGCAGCAGCAACAGATCCCACAGATGCAGCAGACGCAGCAGCAACAGCAGATGGTCGGGTCAGGACTGAGCCAAGCTTACATGCAAGGAGCTGGACGATCCCAACTGATGTCGCAGGGGCAAGTATCTTCGCAAGGAGCACCCACCATGCCTGGAGGAGGCTTCATGAATTAACCCTACTTACATCTTCATGGTATGTCAATTAGAGAATTAAACTCCCTATAAGTTATGTCATTGTACATTCTCACTCACAATGTGCATTTTCAGATAGTAGAATCTCTCCAATATTATCATAAATTAGAATTGTCCTGGTTGTAGTATACGTGACTGACTGAACACGGTATCGAGATATGATGCATGTATCCGACCTTCATCGGCTTAGTTACTAAATCATAAATTTGAATTTTGTTGGGATGAGATAGTAGTGGGGGCACATCAAATGATTGAAACTGGAAGTAGGCCTTCACCACCTTTAGACTTGCGAATGTATGAGACCTCTTTTCTTTGGCTGTTGTATTCATTATCTGCTGATAAAGCAACATATTCGCAATAATGTTGAAATAGAGGCACAAGTCGCGCCAACCCAAACATGTAGTAATGCCTCTCTCTTCAGTAGTGCTGATAGCACGAAATGTTTGACCAAAAACTTGTTATCTTTTACCTCATCATTACTACTGTCTTAGCTAATACGGAAGTAAACGAAAGTAGTGGGAGCGTAAAGCAAGTGACATGGGGCGGAAAGTTAAAAGATTTAGCTTAATGATTCGAGTTCCCCTCTGGACTTCGACTTCACTAGTGCTGATAACAAACCGGTAAACTTAATTGAACGGGATCCAAATTATTTTTTTAGGATTTAGGATTCCGGATCTGAATACGGGTCATTCCGATTCAAAATGGCTGGATCGAGATTAGATACATACTTTTATGTTAAATATGTTAAAATTTCATTAGCTAGGGGAGATTAGTTAGTGGGAGTTGTAAATATATTTACGAGCTAAGATTATTTACGCATGTTTAGACCAGCTTTATATTGAGAACTTTTGTATAGCAATGGAGAATCCTTGGAGGATTGCACGAATTTTTTCGAGAATAAAACAATCTAAAATCCCTTTTATTCTAGATTTGAATCTGGAGAATACTTTTGAGTGCTTGTATTTTTGGTTGCTACGTATGTTTTAGAAATTACGAGAATTTCATTGTTTTGTGTTTTTGATTGTTGCGTTTTCTGTGTTTGTATATTTTTAACACTGCATGCGAATGCATGTATTTATAGGAAACAAATGTCGTGAAAAGACAACACTTCATCATTCTACACTAAAAGCTATCAGAATTATTAAGAAGAAATTTTGAAAGACACAAGCTTTCTTCATTCTAGAACAAACCATGTTAGTCATCATCAACACGATAATCTTTATCCTATCAACTGTAAACTCGTACTCACTCTGTCCCAATTCAAACAACACACTTCACTTTATGTAACTATTAATTTATTGTCCAACTTTGACCACATATTTGAATAGATATGTAAATAATAATATTATCATATGTTATATATGGTTGGATTCGTCAAGTAGTTTTTAAATATTAAAGTTTTATTTGCCGTTATCATACGTAGTTAAATATATTTACAGTCAAACATGTTTCTTGATAACCGTGAAAAAGATTCCTTGCAATTGAGGTGGGATGGAGGAAGTAGATAGTTTATACAAGTGTGCACTCCACACCACCAAACTTGTTTTTACGTCTCGAGTTCATAGCTACTCGAATCCAATCATACTTAATAACATATTTAAACAGCTCGTTCGTAAACACGAATAGGCAAGAATTTAACTAGGAGATCATGTTGCTTTAAGCTTTCTTTGGAGTTTGGATTCTTGTTAGAACATAATAGGCCATCAATCTCATTCAACAAAATATAGTAGACCATCCACAAAATATAGTAGACCATCCGCACTTTAACATGAAGCAATGCCCGCAAAATGGATTACTCCATACGTCCGCATTCAAATTTCACGCTTCCTTGTTAGATATTATTCTATCAAATTTTAATCATATATTTAAATAGATAATGAGTAATAATATTACCGTATGTAATATTATTGAATTCGTCGTAGCAAGTAGATTCTAAATATTATTTTTTATTTGTTATTATACGTAGTTAAACATATAAGCGGTCAAACATGTTTTTTAAACAGTGTGATAATGATTGATGTGCTATTTGAATCGGAAAGAAGGGAATATTGAGGTTTTAACCATAGCTTCTCCCAACTTTGAATTACTCCCTCCGTCCCAAAATAAACATCTTAATTTGATTTTAGGAGTCTACTGCATCAACTTTCAACTATTAATAATTTTTTTGTGTTTGTAAAAAATATTTTAAAAAATAATAGCAAAGTTTTGAGAAAAATCGTCTTTTTATAACCTTATGGAAAGAAGAAAATTAATTAGAATAATCAAAATGTAAAATCTTTTAGTTGCAATATTAAATATATATCATGCCGCGTGCAGTAGTAATAATTTTATGACCCGATTAATGTAACCCAAATTTTTTATCTTGATTTCTTCTAATTTGCAGTTTAAACCTTGTACTTTCAATAACTTATTGAAAGACCGTATTTCAAAATATAGACTCAAAAATAATAACTTAAAATATATGTTATAATGAATCTAGAAACATACCACGTGATAATAATCTTACATAGAGTATATATTAAGAAAATTTGATGATTGACATTTGTTTAGTTTGACTTCATAAAGTCAAATGAAGAAATTTATTTTGGGACAAAGGTAATACTCCCCCTGTTCCATCCAATCCCGCACAAGTTGACTTTTGTCAGTAGACTCAACAAAGTTTGATCATTGATATCTATAATTGTGTGTAAATACAAGTTATAAAAAGTTGATATTTTAAAAATTCACACTATTACGAATCTAACAAGATCACATATGACAATATTCTAACTTATTTTTTGATTCAAATTTGAGGTCAAAGTTGAGCAATTTTGACTAAATGAATAGTTAAACTGAAAAATGACTAGAATAGATGGAGTATATTTTTTGAAGTTGGAAAAAAAGGTTTAGTGTAGTTGCCCATTTGAGATTTACTCCAAAAATATGATGCATGACAAGTTTACATATTTGCTAGAAAAAGAAATATAGATCAAAGAAAAGCTTATAAAACCGTCTTACCACAATGCATGGTGAGATAAGGGACTGAATAATTAATAAAATTTAGAGTAAATTGCTAATTTTTTAAACCTTTTGATCGAAAGTGCCAATATAACACAGCAATTTCAGAAAGTGCCAATCTAACCCTTGACTCGGCTGCCTTTTTAGTCAAATGTGGCCAGATTCTGGTGGAAAGACAATTTTTCCTTGACTTAAAAATATAAAAATATAAAAATCCTCTTTTCTTCCTGTTTCTTTCTTCCGCCACCCTCATTTCATTTTCTTTCTTCTTCCCGCAAAACTTTTCTTCCACCGCCGACCTTAAATTCTTCTTCCTGAGTGGTAGTGCTCATCAGAGGTGGCCGAATTTTGGGCATCAAAATTTTTTGGCTCGAGCTCGCTACTTGCCAAAGCTTAGGTGTTCTTTGTCAGTAAAAAATTACAGCGGCGAGAATACGACTGGCCATCTTTCGAGGAAATTTTTGGTGGGGTGAGGGGAGGGGAGATGGATGAGTGTGGCAGGATGGCTGTGGAGTGGTGGCAAAGTGGTGATGGGTGGTGGAGGCCGGGGGGAGGAGGGGTTTCTAATGTTGGTGAAGGTGGGGGGATGGGGTGAGTGGCAACGAGGGGAAGGGGAGAGGGTGGATGAAACAAGGGGATGAGAGGGTGTTTCCGACGTTGGTGAAGTGACGTTGGTGAAGTAACTGACAAACATCCAGAATTGCTCAAGGAGGAAATGATGTTGTGAGACACATGACCCAATCTACTATGCCAAAGTTCAAAAGATGCTTTAGCACTGGATGTAACAAAAGCAGAAAAAACAACACCACCATAATCCAAAACATATAAGCCACCATCACGATGACCTTTGCCAATAATATCTCTAGTAAACGTGTTCAAAATAGTGAAAGAATAATTATCAAAACAAATAACATTCATATCCCGAGTCAACTTGTTAATAGACAGCAAATTTTTAGTAGTTTGCAGGACCACCAAAACATCAGACAATGATAATGAATCAGAGACCCGAGAGTGACCAACATGGGTAATGTTAAGAGTAGAAACATTACCAACAATAACACAAGTGTTAGGAGTCACACATTCAAGAGCAGACTGAAAAGAATTCATGTGGTTGATTACGTCATAATCAACTATCAAGAGAACATGCAGAGGAGCACGTGGTGAAGAAGCAGTAGATGAGCCTCGAGAGATCAAATGAGAACAAATAGAGGCAACATGACCAAATTTATTACACGACTGACACTGCAACTGGTACCATTCATCGTGCAATTTAGAACAAGAAGAAGCAACATGACCCAAAGTTAACATCATTGACGCCGTGGTTGATAAAAAAGAGTCATAGTACAAGATAAACCAATATATTTTTTAAAATAAAAATTATTCTCCTCCTCCTCCCCCTCCCCCTCCCCCTCCTCCTCCTCCTCAAGTTTTAATCATTCTTAAGATCAAACATTTTTCAAGTCAACTGTCAAAAGTCAAAGTGTGGAGCTTGAATTGGGACGGAGGAAGTATGTATAGTTTTTAGGTATTCAGTAGTTCATGTCTATTTATAGTTTTTTTTTCATTTTGGTTTATTCAAATATATTTGAATTTAAACCGAAAATTGAAAAATCAAATTTGAATAAATCGAATTTGATCTTTCAAAATGTGGTTCGTTTTTTGATTTTGCGTTTGTAAAAGGTCAATCCGATTAAACGAAATTGAGTAAAATGAAACATTGAAAACCAAACCGATGCCCATCCCTAGTTCGCGCTTCAATATACTCCATCCGTCCCACAATGAATTTCCTACTTTCCTTTTATTATGTCACACAAATAACTTATAATTTGTTAATTTTTCATTTATAGTCATTCAATCATCCAAATTTACCGTCATTAAACCCCCAATTTACTGTTTCCTCCATTCAATTAATATTGACACACTTTTTAGTCAACTTTCTCAATTCACGTTTGACCTTAAAATTCATATGTGTAAAATTATCATGCGAGATATCGTTAGATTTTAGTAACATGTACTTTCTAAATATAAAAATTGTACATGACGATAGTATGCGTAACAAAAGTTGTTAGTGGTCAAACGTGTTTTGAGCAAATTGGTTGAGAAGTGTGTCATGATTAGTTGAACATAGAAAGTAGTATTATTTTCTACTTTTTGGCATTATTCCAGACATAAGTCATGAACAAAAGGTTACAAAAATTATTTTTTAACATCAAAATATACTACCACATCAACTTACCTAAAATATTGAGCCAATAAGAATTGGGATATATACTTTTATAACCATACCTACTTGACATAAGTGCCAATATAACCCTCAGATAATTTTTAGTGCAAATATAACCCTACCTAGTTGATGTAAGTGCCAATATAACCCTCACATCCCATTTCCGCCGGACCGCTGCCAGACCACTTATAGGGTTGTATTGGCACTTACATCAACTATGTAGGGTTATATCTGCACTTTCAGTTACCAAAAGGTTATATTAACATTTATGTCAAGCAAGTAGGGTTATAAAAAACACTTTTCTATTTAAACTTTATCCAATGTTTTGACTTTCCGTATTCTTTCTCAATCCATCCAACGTTTGGGCTATCCTTTTTTCTTTCTTGTTCAATCCATTTGTTGGCAGAGCATCTATATGGTTAAATTTTAATAATGCTCTAATAGTAAACACTGCAATTATTCCGCGTGGATTTGATTGCCAATTATTTTACATAATCACATCAACAATAATTCAAATAAAGCTCACCTAAATAATTATGCAAATCATTATGTTAAATACAAATGCTTAATACCATGTGTGATTCTTTAATATTTTGCAAATATAGAGTATATGGTGGTGATGCAGCAAAATTAATTTTTTAGAACTAATGTTTACATTTTAAAATTATAATTGTCATTGCATAATATTAAAAATTATTATCTACATTTACTATCTATGTTTTTAAAAAAATATGGGAATGGAGGTTCGTTGTTTATAATTTAAACTTATAGATGTCAACTTCTTTTGAGCAGTGACATTCTGTCACCGCATTGATCACATGTCTTATGCCACTCTTTAGTTGTTGAGTAAACAAAGTCATATCTTCGTTACATCTATCTTATTCGTACATGTTAGTTGCTTTTCTTGATGGCCAAGAGCAAGCGTATGCCTTTTTCCAACAATGATAAGCGAGCCACTAGCTTGTTAGATAAGGTGAACTGGGATTTACAAGGACCAGCTCTAGTTCTATCAGTAGATGGTTATTCTTATTATACTGCTTTCATCGATGATTTTTCACAATTCACTTGGTTTCTTCCTTTACGTCGGAAGTTTGATTTATTCAACATCTTTCTCTGATTCCAAAATTTTGTTTAGACTCGGTTTTCAACCAAGGTTAAAAAATTGCAAACGGATGGCGGCACGAAGTTCATTGATCATCACTTGCAAGCTCACTGTGTGTCTTGTGGCATTCATCATAAGATATCCTCTCCCTATACACCTGCTCAAAATGCCAAGTTGAGCGGAAGCATCGTCACATCACAAAGACTGGCCTTACCATGTTATATCATTCTTTCGTTCCTATAGCTCATTGTGTGGATGTTTTTTTTTCTATGGCTTATAATTTTAACCATTTGCCTAGTTCCATTCTTGGTGGAAAGTCTCCATTTGATGTCATTTTTGAATCTGCCTCGGATTATTCTCTTTTACACCCATATGGTTGTGTGTATGCGTGCTATTGAGCCTCATAAGTTTGCACCTCGCTCTATTTCATATTTTTTTACTGGCTACTGCTCTCGTCACAAAAGGTTCAAGTATCTCAATCTAGCTACTAGACGTATCTATGTCTCATGTCATGTCCAGTTTGGTGAGACCTTTTATCCTTATGCCTCTTCACAAGATATTTCCTCTACTTCTCATTTGGATCTTTGTGCATTTACATAGCCATTGGCTCCATGGTCATTTATACCTAGCTCTCGCGCTACATCATCATCTACTAGGTCACCTTGCATGATTTATTTTGAGCATAATGCTCCAGCATTACCTTCGGTTTATTTGGTGTGACACACATGACTCCGGCCACCACACCTTTGCCCCGGGATCACACCATTCTTGCCCAATATTCTCCTGTCAGTGTCACGGTGTCTCTCCTGAGCTAGCTCCACTAGCACGCACCGGATCACCACTAGAGCGATGGATAGTTCTTGATGTCTTCGGCATTTCTTTGATTATGAAGTGTCAGTTTCTGGCTTCCCTCATTGTTCAGTCAGAGACTCAGGACTATCGTGTGGCTCTTCAAGATCCTTGTTGGATTTTGACTATGGATGAAGTAATGGTTGCACTTTACCATCAACATTCTTGAGATTGGGTGCCTCTCCCCCCGGACGTGAATGTTTTCGGCTCCAAATGGGTTTTCCATATCAAATATCATCCTGATGGTAGTATTGATCGCTACAAGTCTCGGATGACGGCACGTGGCTTCTCTCATATTCCAGGGTTGAATTTTGATCACACGTTCAGCCCTGTGGTGAAAGCATCTACTGTTCACACTGTTCTTGCAATTGCCTTCATGTGTCGATGACCCTTTCATCGGCTAGATGGTCAAGAATGGTTTTCTCAATGGTGTTCTTGATACTCTAGTCTATGTGACTAAACCAGTTGGTTACAAGGACGAAATTTATCTTAATTGTGTTTGTTGCCTGCAAAATGCTATTTATGGTCTAAAGGAGACTCCTCGCACTTGGTTCCCGCGGTTTAGCACTTACCTATGTCAGTTTGGCTTTCTTTACAATACGACATACCCGTATTTGTTTGTCTTTTCTCTAGGTACTTCTCCGTTGTATCTCTTAGTTTATGTGGACGATATTATCCTTACTGGAAATGACTCCTTAACCATTCGTCAAATCACTGCTCGGACTGATAACGAGTTTTCCATTAAGAACTTTGGCTCTTTGCATTACTTCC
>JAULKM010000013.1:6002666-6028240 GCA_032355605.1 Rubia tinctorum
AAAATTCCACAAGCTCATGTCAGTGTAAACTTCAGGCTCATCGGAAACGAAGCAGTTCGGCAACAAACTTGGGCATCCATAACCCATATCCTCCATATCGAAAAATCCGTCTTCGAAAGCATACCAAAACGGCTCCGCAGATTCCCTTATTTCGTTGTTCATGGCATCAATAGTATACGAAGAGGAAGAGCCACATTCCTCAGTTTTTTCACTGTTGAAATCATCACCCGTCGAAGCGTGCATTTCACATCTCGGCGGTCTGAATGCCTTGGCGCCTTCCGCAGCGGCCTTTTGAATGACCTTCGGATCAGTCGAGTCCGGAATACGCATTCTGGAAACAGAGTCGGCGAAATTCACGAATGCAGACTTCCCCCTGAGAGCGATTGCCGCTACGTCATAGGCCCTTGCCGCCATTTCCGCCGTTGGAAATGTACCGAGCCATAATCTAGTTTGCCTGACTGGTTCTCGGATCTCACAGACCCACTTGCCGGAACTCTTTCTCCGAATTCCCCTGTACACCAGGTGCCTCCTCTCAGTGAATTTCTTTCTCTCCGCCGGCCTCTTGGGATTGTTCGCAGACAGCCGTACTTCTTCACCTGGTGAGCGGAGCTCCGGTGAGGGAATATTGGTACCTGTTGTCGATGCCATTGAGTTTATGTATGTTTCGATCTTGCTTCCTACTAGCTATAAAAAAAACTGGGCTGGTGGTTTGGCTACAGATTTTGTTTTGCTGGGTTTATATGGACATTATTGGGCGAGTGGGTTACGTGCGACTGGGCCGGGTTACCCGAGTACCCAAAGTGAGTGCTGTAAGTGTCCAGGTGTTGTTTTCTGGGCCTACATCTTGGTCGTGCATACTCCACAGATTTGGGCTAGTCCAATTCTATCCATAGACACGTTCTTCATTATGCAGATTCTTTGGGAAAATAGTGTATTGATTGTTTTTATTAATTTTTTAAAAATTAAACTCACGTGTGATAGCTAAGAAGTTAGGATGTGTTTGACCAACTTATAAATGATTTTTTACTTATAAACTAATCACATTTTTGTGTTTGGTAAACTCTTTAAAATGTGCTTATTTTAAAAGTAGAAATTATTTTTAAATGAAGTTATTTTTAAAGTGCTAATATAACCTTACAATTTGAAAAATTACTAATTTAACCCTAACTTACTATCAATCGTGTCAATCTAACCCGAACTGTTGGTCAAATTGTGCCGATATAACCAAACTCCCTAATTCAAGCACTGATCAGAAATTGAAATGACCAATATACCCGTTGAGCCAAAGCTGAAAATTTGATGCCCAAAGCTGAAAACTTTGTAATCATTTGGCTCATGGTCTAAAATAGGTTAACCAATCCGGCGCATTTTAATGATTTTGTGAAGCGTTAAAAAGGAAAAAAAATCTTCCATTTGGCTTTTGGGTGACATCTGCGACATGGATTTAGCACCTCTCAAATACTGTTCAACTGACCAAATGCCATTTTATCTCTCATTGTCAATGATGAATGTCAACGGTCTAAATGTTATGCAATACTCGTAAATGGTACATTTTTAGATTCCTATTGGTGTCTCCTAACTGTCACGCCGTTGATAAGAGACAAAAACCCAGGAGCCTGGATATCCCAAAGGGTGTTTAAGGGTCGAGGTTGGTGGGGGTTGAGGAGGGGAGGATGTGGTGGAAGTGGGTGAGGCCGAGGACGACGGCGACAGTGGGAAAGGGGATGAGGCGGGTGAGGTTGGAGAGGGGAGGATGTGGTGGGAGTGGAGGATGTCGAGGGTGATAGTTGCAGTAGGAGAGGAGCGGAAGCGGAGGCGGACGATTTTGAAATTGGTCTGGTAGATGGCAGTAAGGAGGAAGGGTGGGGTCGATAGTTGGGTTTCTTTTAGGGTTTTTAGGTTGGGTGAGGGTGTATGTCCTTTTGGATTCAATTTAGTTCAATTCAGTCCATTTCAGTTTGGTCCTTCCAATCCACTTTGGTGTAGTTCAGTCAATTGTAGTCTAGTTCCATTCATTTTGGTTCATTCTAGTCAGCTTCAGTTATGTTTATTTTGGTTCGTTGTTATTCAATGCTGAGGAAATCAATTCCCTTGCGCAACTCAAGATGACAGAAAAATAAAGCAAGAAAAATGCAACACAAATTTTAACGTAGTTCACCAAAATTGTTGGCTACCTCCACGAATAGAAATAGATTAATCTATCAAAATGGGTCAGATAGATTACAGATGTCAGGAATTACGTCACGCGGGACCACCCTACCCAAATTATAGATACATAATGAGTGATTTTAAAACAAGAACATATGTATAACAAACCCACACCTAACAACTCTTACCTTCCCTATATATATAATAGTTCACGTGCAGACCAAAGTCTTCCAATTCATGAACTAACTTTTGGGATTCCTAATCAATGAACCATCCCCTGATCTGCCCATTCATGAATCAAAAAACTCTAAAACTCTTCAACTTTTATTAATTAACCTTTTCAAATTCAAAGAGACCCAACAATTTCCCTCTTGATTCATATTCCAAAACCGAATAACAGCTAGATGCAGATGGACATTCCTAATGCAGACACACGTTGATTTTGCTAGATGTACCAAATGCACGGTGACGGTGTCTGATGTACATGTGCATGATGACGGTGTCTGATGTACCAGATGCACGATGGTTGTGCCGGACGTACCATATGAATGGTGGTTATGCCAGAAGTACCGGACAACTAAAAATGCACAGGTGAAGTATTTTTCAATTAGGGTTAAGATCGATACGGGTCTCTTTGAATTTGAGTATTTTGAAGTACATCATTTGGGTATCTTTCCGAATCGGATCCTTTTTGAGTTCTGGATAGCTTCGGGTTTCGAATATTGGTTTTTTTGGGATTTGGATCCTACCGGGTTCGACACTTTAAGTTTAGGCTCAATTCAATCGGATAATTATGCATTTTGGATATCATTATTCGAGCTTGATTCGAATATTTATTTTTGGATATTCAGATTCAAATCATATATTGCTAGGTCTAATTATTACACTTGAAAAAGTGCCAAAGAACACATACAAATGAGACGTCTGACTGTCTTAGGTATTACTCACTCAGTCACTTCCTCATTCCCTCTAAAAAAATGAAAGGCTATGCACTACTACGCAGACCTTGGAGTATAGAGAATGTCACTAACCTTGTAAGATAATAATAAAATCAAGTCTACGCTTACAAATCCAGTCCTTAATCGGTTGATCTTATTATACTACAACCGGGAAGTAACTAAAAATTCCACAAGCTCATGTCAGTGTAAACTTCAGGCTCATCGGAAACGAAGCAGTTCGGCAACAAACTTGGGCATCAATTGAGTGAAACCATTTGGTCTAGATTACTTTGGTCATTCCCAATAATGTATAGAGACTCAGACAACTGGAAAAGAATAACCACAATGTCAATGATAGGTGAAAAAAACACTAGGGTTCAAATATGTGATGGTAAATGTAGCTTCTGGCTGAGTAATTGGATTGGAGAATGAATTCTTATAGACACTTGGCAGGGAGAAACACCAGTCCTATTTGAAAATCAGACTTTGGCAAAGTTCATAGGAAGAAGGCAAGAATTCATCAATAATTACCTTCATTTGTTCCCTACATATGTTCACTCAAAATTATCGCAGGTTCATGTGGTGTCACATATTAGGGATAGAATGATTTGGATCAATGAAATCAGTGGGAATTTTACCTCCAAATATGTATATCATGTAATGGGAAATATGAGAGGTACAGTAAGAATTCATCAATTTACTTGGGCTGCACAGGTACCTCCTAAAATCTCCATCTTCTGGAAATTATTGAATAATCTCCTGCCATTTGATGAGAATGTGAAGATGTCCGAAATTCAATTTGCATCAAAATGCTGCTGTTGCTCCAACTCTGATTCTGTATCCCATTACTTTAATGATTTCCATATAGCTAGTATGGTTTAGAATAAAATGAATGATTGTCCAATGTTACCTACTATGGAATTCCAATGTCTTTGGGACAGATTGGCATACTACAACTCTAAAAGTAACTTGGATTGTACCAATGACTTGTTGATTAGAATTTCTCCTATTTTTGTGTGCTGGTCTATGTGGGTAGATAGAAATAGAAAACTCAATGAGGAGACAAATGTTGCGGCTGCGGCAGTTTGGAAAGAAGTCAAGGAGCTTATGAAAGCTTCCCTGGTAGCTTTCCCCCTAAAACAGCCACAAATTAATCAACAATATTGGATCCAATATGGAACTGTGCCCTATTTTAGAAAGTATCATAGGAAAATCACACTGACTAAGTGGGATAAACAAATTAATTAAGATCAATACAGATGGTTCGTGGAAAGCCAACTCAATCATGAGTGGCTTAGCTGATGTAGCTAGGAATCACACAGGATCTTTGATCCAAGCGAAAAAACTGTTGGTAGAATGTCAAACACCTTTAATTGCATAAATTATGGCCATTAAAATAGGTTTTCAATTAGCCACAGATTTAAATATTCCACTCGTTGATATCAGTATTGAAACTGATTGCAAAATTGAAATTCACGCAATCACATTTCTAGAAAAGGGGCCATGGAATATTTATCATCTATTATTGGAACTAAATCCCTTAGTTAATTCTGTTTGTTTTGTTTGCAGAGAATCAAATCAGTTGGCTGATCTTCTTTCAAAAAGATGCAGAGATGAATCTTTTGCGGGACTTTACTCTAGGCAGGATCTCACAACAAAAGAGAGGGGACAACTCCAACTTGACAAGACCAACCTCCCTAACATTAGAACTTCAAAGGATAGCACAGGTGCCACACGGGACAATAAATTTTGCAACATGTTCATGTATACACAGTATAGGCGGTTTAGAGAAGTCGACACGACAACCATGATGATGAAGTCCGGCCAAGGTAACGTTAGACACGAGGGGTGGAGTTTGTTACATTTGGAAACACTTCAAAGCTATGACTACCTTTAGACGAAAATTTTCGTTGTCTTACTCTAGAACTCACATAATGCTCGTTCAACTATTTAAGCATCTTGTACTCACTGAATATTATATTCTCTTTTAAGGCTTGGGGTGCCTATTAACTCCCCCAACTTAGGTGGTCTTTAATTAAAAATAAAATAATGATCTTCTTTTAATAACACAATAATAAATACTTTAACCACTAGAAAATTAGAAAGTCTACTGTTAGACTCACTTTAACGGTTAAACAAATCATGAAAAGCTTGATTCAATAATTTTTATAGTCAAAATATAATTATTCATACATTTTAAAAGTTTTTGAAAGTTATAGGAATCTCATTGAAATAAATAAAAACATACACTAAATCACCTCATTAGTTATGTCAAATATAAAACGACCATACCTAACGATTAATCGGTCTAAAAAAAGACGTTATGCTATAAATACATATTTTAAAAATAATAATTAAATAACGACTATTCTTTTAAAATTAATGAATATATACCTATTTAAAAAAAGAGTTAAGTGCTAAAATGACCCTGACTTTAGGCTGAAAGTGCCAATATAACCCTGCAATCTCAGAAAGTGCCAAAATAACCCTTGGCCATGTTGACTTTTTAGTCAACTAGTTTACTGCCGGAAAAAGGTGAAAATAACATTTTGGCCTTATTTTAAAAAGAGCTAAGTGCTAAAATGACCATGACTTTTAAGCTGAAAGTGCCAATATAACCCTACAATCTTAGAAAGTGCCAAAATAACCCTTGACTATGTTGACTTTTTAGTCAACTAGTTTACTGTCGAAATAAGGTGAAAATGCCATTTTGCCCCTATTTAAAAAGGAAAAAGTCATAAAGTATGAAATGACGTACTTGCCCCTTACTTTATTTCTCTTTTTCTTATATTTTCCTCTTGCATATTCTATTCTTCCCTAAACTTTCTTACCGATCCACCCTTCATCCTACTTTCTTCAGCCCGAAGCACAGAAACTGAGGCGTCGCCCGACCGCTTCTCCTTCGAATTTCTCCTTTTCCCGCTTCTTCTCCGCCCGACTGCCGTCTAAGCTCCCTCATTTTTTCCTCCTTAAGTACCACATCCAGCGGCCCTACTTCGACTCTCCGTCGCATGTCCGTCGGCTCTCCCTCGTAGGTAAAGAATTTTTCTCCGTTCGATGTGAGCCCTAGGGCGTATTTGGAGCAAATAATAAATCTGGAAAATTGGGCATGAATTAAAATTGATAATGATGTAACCAACAACCTTTAATTACAGAGGAAGTGGCGGCCCTTAATTATACTATGAGGTAGCCCATGACGAAATACAGGGGAAGCTTCTAGCGACATCAGCGACTAAAATGGGGAGACGTCACGACTTGGGTTTGGTGAGGAAGGGAAGAAAACGTGTCTTCATTTTATTAACTATGTGCTGAAATAACCCTGTCTTTATATCGAAAGTGCAAATATAACCATGACTTTATTGACTATGTACTGAAATAACCCTGTATAACTCTGGGGGGTATTTCGGCCAAAAATATTTAGATTTTAGCACAAGGGTATTTTTGTCATTTCCTTTTTTATCTTTGCCGGAATTTACACGGTCAACGCCGGAAAGATAGAATTTGGGTATATCGGCACAATTTTAAAAGTTAGGGTTAGATTGGCACATACAATAATAAGTTGGGGTTATTTTGGCACTTTATGAGATTGCAGAGTCATATTGGCACTTTCAGCCTAAAGTCAGGGTTATAAATGTAAATAACCCTTAATTATTTCACTATTCATTTACCTTAAGGGAACACTATGTAATTACCCCTCCTTTTCTACTATAAATACCCCCTAAGAGGATGAAGAAAATTGCACATCTCATTCTCACTTTCTCACTTTCTTAGTTCATCTCATCCTTATCTTCTCTCTTCATCTTCATCTTATTCTTCATTATCTCATTCTTATTTTCAACATCAAGTTCCTCATCACTTCCTTAATTAATTAGTGCAAAGTTAGAGAAAATTACAACACGTTATCAGCACGATCACTCCCCACCTTCATCAATTAAAGTGGTGAAATGGATAAAGCTAATCGAGAAGCCAACCAAAGGATTAAAAGTGAAGAAATTTGCATACTCGATTGTGGAACAACACACACTATATTAAAGGATAAAAGGTTTTTCTCAAAGATAAGACCAACACAAACAATTGTGAATACAATATCAGGTCCTGTAGATCTTATTGAAGGAATTGGTGAGGCAAACTTTACATTGCCAAATGGCACAATATTTACAACAAATAATGCCTTATTTTTGCCCAGATCCAAAAGAAACTTGTTGAGTTTCAATGCTATATATTCTCATGGATTTGATACTCAGTCTGTAACTGATTGTACCATAAAATATATGTTTTTCACAATGAATAAATCTGGAAGGAAATACATACTAGAAAACTACCAATGCTCCATACTAGATTACATTACACATACAGTAGTTATCAAACTCTCAGTATTTAGCATATGGCATGATCGGCTGGGACATCCCGGTTCAACTATGATGTGAAGAATAATTGAAAATACACATGGGCGTCCATTGAAGGACCAGAAGATCCCTCGAGGACAAATTTTCCAATGTAAATATTATTCCCTTGGTAAACTAATCATAAGGCCTTCACTATGAAAGGCTGAAACAGAACCACCTGCATTTTTTGAACGTATTCAAGGTGATATATATATATATGGACCTATCCATCCACCATGTGGACCATTTCGATATTTCATGGTATTGATAGATGCCTCTAGAAAATGGTCACAAGTATGTCTGTTATCAACTCGAAATATGACATTTGCTAAATTACTAGTTGATATAATCAAATTGCGAGCTCAATTTCCAGATCATACGATCAAGAAAATCAGACTTGATAATGCCAATGAATTCGCATCCCAAACATTCGATGATTATTGTATGTCAGTTGGGATTGTTGTTGAGCATCATGTTGCTCATGTACCCACACAAAATGGTTTGGCCGAATCACTGATCAAATGTCTCCAACTCATTGCTAGACAATTGATAATGAGAACGATGCTCCCTACTTCAATATAGGGTTATGCAATATTACATGTAGCAGCATTGATTCGCATTAGGCCAAGTGTATACCATAAATACTCCCCACTACAACTTGCGTCAAGTCAAGAACAAAATATATCTCATCTAAGGATTTTTGGTTGTGCTGTTTATGTGCCTATTGCACCACCTCAAAGAAGAAAGATGGGGCCACAGAGAAGTCTTGACATTTATATAGGCTTTGAAAGCCCATCTATTGTTAGATACCTTGAACCTCAAACTGGGAATAGTTGCACAACTCATTTTGCTGATTGCCATTTTAATGAAGAAAATTTCCCAGCATTAGGGTGAGAAAGAAAACAGCTAGAAAGGGAAATTACCTGGTCTGTACCAACATTATTGCATCTTGATCCTTATACAAAGGAGTGTGATGGGAAAGTTCAAAGGATTTTTCATTTGCAAGACATAGCAACTCAACTTCATGATGCATTTACAGACACACAGAGATTGACTAAATCTCACATTCCAACTGAGAATGCTCCTTTTCAAATTGAAGTTCCGAAAGGTCAAATTGAAAACAAAGTCACTCATGAAATCACAACACGCCTGAAGTATGGAAGAGCACTCGGTTCCAAAGATAAAAATCCTCGAAAAAGAAAAGGACTGGAGAAACAAGATGACCACAAAATGGAGGAATGTATACCTGTAGAAATACGAAACAAGGAAAATCAAGAAATTTTGATTAATTATGCCAATACATGTACAAGGTGAAATCAAAATGATAAAATCGGTGATGCATTCTCTTACAGTTTGGCATGCGATGTTATGAATGAAAATAATGGAGATCTCGAACCACGGTCTGTTATCAAGTGTAAAAATAGACATGATTGGTCTGAATGGAAAAAGGCTATTGAAGCTGAATTAGACTCGCTTAAAAAGCACAAAGTCTTTGGGCCTATAGTACTCACGCTTGTAGATGTGAGACCCGTTGGATACAAATGGGTATTTGTACGAAAAAAGAATGAAAAAAATGAAATTGTGAGATAAAAGTCGTGACTTGTTGCACAAGGTTTTTCTCAAAGGCCTGTAATTGATTTTGAGGAAACATATTCCCCTGTCATGGATGGAATTACATTCAGATTCCTTATCAGTCAAGCAGTTCATGAGATTCTTGGTTCGGAAGTACCATATTTCAGTGTAATTGGAGCTCTTATGTATCTCGTTAATTGTACTCGACCTGATATAGATTTTTCTGTTAATTTATTGGCGAGATTCAGCTCATCTTCTATTAAAAGTCATTGGAACGGAATCAAGCATGTGTTTTGTTACCTTCAAGGAACAATTGATCTGGGTTTATTTTATCACAACAATACGAAACCGGATTTGATTGGCTATGCAGATGCAAGTTACCTGCCAGATACACACAAAGAGAGATTTCAAACTGGGTATGTGTTCACCTGTGGGGGGACTACTATTTCTTAGCGTTCCCAAAAGCAAACACTCACCGCCGCATCATCAAACCATGCTGAGATTATCGCATTACATGAAGTAGGCCGAGAGTATGTGTGGTTGAGATCCATGACTCGACATATCAAAACAACAAGTGATCTCCTATCAAATGATGATCCCATAACACTTTATAAAAATAATGCCGCATATGTTAATCAAATGAAGGAAGGATATATCAAAAGAGACAGAACAAAGCATATCCCTCCGAATTTCTTTTCATTTACTCAAGAGTTGGAAGAGAGTAATGTTAATATTATTAACATTCAGTATGCTCGTTCTTGTGAGAACTCAGCGGATCTCTTCACATATGCTCTTCCTACTTCAGTATTCAGGAAATATGTACATGACATCGGGATGCAAAAACTACGAAATTTATGAAGAAATCACCAATGTCAACATGAGGGAGCTATACGTGGTTGTACTATTTTTCCCTTACTGTGGTTTTTATCCCACTGGGTTTTTCCAAGTAAGGTTTTTAATGAGAAAGCATGAACACATAATTATTGTAATGAGCATTCCAGAGGGAGTGTTATGAATAATGAAATGTTCATAAGCAATAAACTAGGTTTGTTGTAATTAATTATTTCACTATTCATTTACCTTAGGGGAATACTATGTAATTACCCATATTTTCCCCTATAAATACCCCCTAAGATGATGAAGAAAATTGCACCTCTCATCCTTACTTTGTCACTTTCTCACTTTCTTATTTCATCTCATCCTTATCTTTTATTTTCATCTTATTCTCCATTCTCTCCATCTTATTTTCCATATCAAATTTCATATCACTTCCTTAATTAGCAAAGTTATTGAAATCACAACAGGTTGTCCATATTGGAAACGGTAGAAATTGAAGTAGATAATGAAAGAAGTGTTACCATTTGGGCCGTGAAAGACCAGCCACCCAAAAACAAACCGCATTATACCAAGGCTCTATTCTCAACCGTTTATATTTATTATAGGTAAATTCAGTTCAATTCAATTCAATTCAATTCAATTCAATTTAATTTTATAAAATTTAGCTTAATTCATCTATACATTATCATTTTTCTATACACTTATTCTAATTCAGTTCAGTTTGGTTCAGTTCAAATCAGGTCGGATATAGAGAACAGGGCCTAAGCGGCGAAACTTTAAAACACACCTAACATGTTTAAATGAAAATCCATCATCTCCAACATAATCTGCAAATTCATATAGTGCTACTGCAACCCTTTGTGTGCATCGATAAAATTACCTATTCTTGTGGAAGAGAAAAGGTGTCTACAAAGAACAAATATCGGGATCAAAGGTTTTGCAAGAATTGTATGCCCCGAAGTACGGTTTGTATGACTAACAATGTTCTGCTAAAGAAGTACCACGCATATATGACCATGGCCAAAGATGCGTAACGGGTAAGCCATACATAATATTCGCCTACATACAATGCCTAGCGAAAGAGAGAAGTTTCATAAATAGTCCCTTCCACCATTTCGAGTCAGCCATTTTCAGCAGTTCGTGTTTCAGGATCGACAACGCTTAAAAACATCTCGGGTTCCTAGATGTGACCAGTGGATCCATGTCAAAAATACGTTCTCAAACACACAAACAGCTCAAGGATGGTTCAAGCGTATATATGGGTATTGGGTAAGTACTTACCGTGAACAAATTTACTGTCTTCATGACTCGACAGTTGACAGGAAGGATTGAATTCCGAATATAATGAAAAGGACACCACCGGAAAGGGCAACCTACACGCCAAATTTACAAAGTGAGCTTCTAAAACAAGCGAGAATAGATAAAAGTTAGATGGATGGTTCAGAAGCTGCAAGGTATTTACAAATTTCTCGGATATTTGGGTTGCTAAACTTTTTCCACCCAAGACGGCTGCAGTCGTACATAAAGCTTGTCCACTGACAAACAGAAACACGCATCGTGCAATTAGAACACAAAATAGAGCTCCTCGGCATCATTTGTAATTTTGAAACGAAAGAGCAAGGAGAAAACAGAAAGGCAATGATAAGCAGGCAGCACTAGTCCAAGAAGCTGAAGGTAGAATCAACTTACATGATTCCTCCAAGAACAACACCAAATGGATTCTCGTCAGCAGCCAAACCAATGGTAGCAAGCTAAAAAGGAGTAACAATCAAATCATAAGAACCACCATCTTGTCAATAGGTTAAGCTCTGTAAATATCCAATTTCGATCTGATAAATACCTGGCTCTTATCACCAAATTCTCCGAAAAAGGTAATGGAAAATGCCTGCATCAAGTTTGCGTGTTAACAATTAGATAAAATTACATTTTCCTGAATGTGAAGTTAGCTGTTTAAAAAGAATCAAAACCTTTAAGAGGATTGGAGAGAAGAATTGAGCAAGAAATGGCCGGCTTTTCTTTTTCAAGTCATCATCATCCTGGAAGATTTAAAACAATTGTTAAGAAAGAAAAATAATCTGCTCAATGCACCATAAATACTAGTAGCAAAACCACGAAATTTAACAGCAAGAAGAGTTGACAATAAATGTGATTGCGTGTGCACATTCCATATTTTGACTTTTTTTTTTGAGAATGTTCTAGGCAACTCTTCTCAACACCATACACATAGTAAAGCTGCACAGCAGCTTAATTGTGGTATTGAAACTGTACAGAGTATACAGTCATTATAATCTATTGGAATCAGCGTGAAATGAAGTATACATAAGATCAGCTGCAACACAAACCACATGTACGGCAACAATCATTCAAGTCCAGTCAAGATAGGAGATAATCTACATTAGCAGACTATAAGGGCAGCGAGTTCCTTTACCTTACTAGTCTCTTTGGTTGCAGTACCATTGCCTTTAAAATCAGCATCCTGATTAGATTATTAAATAATCAGGGAAATGCAAGGATGGAGGCAGCTGTGAACAATAGTAAATTTTCATGTGAAGAAAATGCACTGTCATGGAAGAAAACTCTACCAGTTTTGCTTCAACTTCAGCATATTCTTCAGCCTCCCTGCAACATGAAACGAGAAGGGATACCTCATTGAAGAAGATAGAGATAAGAAAAAAGAGAATAAAGTTGACTACAGTCCACAGATTATGGCCAGAGTTCTTTTTATCTTTGATTGATGGTTGACAACCTACCCTTCATGGAATGCATCCCACAAGGACCATAGCCCAAATCCCAAAAATAGGAATGTTGTTATATGGTGAGTCCATTTTCGGGGGATCTGTAGTAAAAGTAAAACAAATTGCTGAATTAATTTACTAAATAATTGCAGAAATCATCAAAATGCAAACATCCTTAGTATTATGTGGGAATCAAAATGCTGAGGCTTGGTTTCGTAATCATACAAACACATAGAAAAGTGAAGCCATCCATATCTCAAGAGTGAAATCATCTATCTGTGAAATACTCCGATGTTTTCAATAATTTAACCTTGGGCATCACAATCTAAACTGACACTTGACTCAAGGCTCCACTTTCCTAAGCTCTACCCTCTCTTTACTATAATGAATCAAGATAATAATGACAATTATGAGAGAAAATGACAAGTGAGGACCCACAAATTAAAGGAATATGAGACTGCCACGGCTTCATTTGATAGAACATGTTTATGGGGCTAAATGGAAAAATTCTTCCATTTGGGTTAAACATCCCAGCCAGAAAAGGAGAGCATGTTCACAAAGACTTGAGATGAAGACACAGCGTTAAAGCATATGAGGTAGCAGGCATTTCATTCTTAGATGGACAAAAACCTTATGGCTCAAAATCTATCCAGCCATTTGGATATGTTCACAAGACTCTATAATAGTATATTAAGATTATATTTAAGAGCTTGGCAATCCAGATACATACTAATAAACAGACACGCAAACAGCATGATGCAATACCATTTTGGTAATTGGATCACTGAAAATGACTTAAAAAGTGCATGTAAAAAATATTATTAGCTGCATAATCCATATTACACGTCAATCTTACCAGGTTTGGCGCAGCCCAGCCAACAAGAGCAGAAAAAATAGTCATCACCTAATGTCCAACAAAAATAACATTAATAATTTTCTCACATGAGCTCAAAGAAAACTGTCACATAAGCGAAAGAAATTGATTGATGAGGTCTTACAATTAAAGCTGCCAGGCATCCTGTCAATACCAGTCTTCTTGGATGCCGCATTGCCAAGATCTAGCATGCACATACAGACATGTAAGCAGATGATCCTCTAGAAAACATCAACAACTACGTTCATCAAATTGCCAAAATGAATTTGGATTATCAGATTTTACTTTAACGTGCCAGCAAATAAAAGACATTATGCAAGGAACGACATGATCTTTTCTTTTAGGGTATTATAAATTGGATCAGCTCAGTGAGGACAATGTGTACACTAGCCAATAAGCAAGTATTAGATAACTGTTGACGATCAGTCACTTTATATTTCAGTCATATTTTGTACGGGAAAAAAACTGGATTCTTCCTATCCTACTTTCAAAAATTCAACAAAGTTGAGTAGACATGATGATATTCCTAGTCAAGTTTGATGCACGTAGAAATTTTTCTCATTACCATATAATTATCTATTCTAAACTTTCAAGGGCTACAAGAGCATCTGTTTTATTGCTTAAGAGGTGTGTAACACACCATTACTAAGAAATTTCTTTCGACAATCAAAGCTACGTTTATCTAAACTGCGAATGAATCCTCTAAGATGCAGAGAACACATTTGGTTAGTTTTTTATTCTAAATGGTCATCACAGTCCAATAAGTCAACAATTTGACAACTCTACAGAGATGCTCAGCTTCACAAAACAGTAGCAGAATATAATAAAATAGCAGTCGATGAACTTCATCAATAAAGTCAGACATAAAGACTTGGATAATTTATTTTCCTTCTTCTTCTATTATAGCTACCTACTGCCTTATTGCAAATGGTTATTCCATCTTTGCCTCATTTTTTTTTCTATTTCTATGACCCCTTAAGAGACAAAGTGCTTGTTGACTTTATAAATAAATTAAACAATAAATACGAAGAGTATGAAGTCAACTAGTTAGCTACCAAACGACTAATTCTCAATCATTAGGCTAAACCTATTCTCTTAAGTTTTCTACAATATAATTATCCCTGAGAATAGAATATAAACTACTTGTCCAGTTGGTCATTGAAGAGGAAAATTCCATCTCAATATCCAACTCCAGCAATAAGCTGATTAGAAAAATTAGAAGCACTAACAAGAATAAAGTGCCATGAGATAATGAAAGAATCTCTATGAAGAATTATTCACATATGCCCTCTGATAAAAAAAATGTCATATCCTCCTGGAATCCAGTTCCCCCCTTTTCTCCATACATCATAATAGAGGCCACAAAAGTTACTTTCCCTTTTGATTCCATTACCTCAATCTACTTTTTATTCAGTTAAACTTTTAATGACATGAAAAAACTTTTAATAAGATAAACTAGCCAGAAAAATGGTAGCAAAAACAACACAAAAAGATTGACAAAACAAGTGATAAATGGAAAGGCTATACTAACAAGATTGAAAGGCTCAAACATTAACATGGCCATCAAGAACTTGACTTTAAAATGCAGAGTTCATCAAAATAAAACAAACAAATCATTCCAAACAAATCAAAAAGCCCTATGAAATTAAAATACCAGCTGAACCCATCTCAGAAAGCACCAAAAGAATACACAAATCTCACCGCAGCTGCGAAAAAAGTCTTGTCACCGATTTCAGAGAGAATAGTCATCGCCAGGGACTTGGTGAAACCCTTTTAAGATCAAACCACAAAGATCAAAACTTTGCATCCAAATACTCCAAAAATCCCCCATAAGGCCATAAGAACAGCAACAGTAAGACAAAACACGCAGTAAATGGGAGGAGTGTGTTACTTGAACGACGGAGAGAGACATGTTTGAGGAATCTCCACAGACGACGACCAAAGCGAAGCCCCGGTGATTGTTATCGCCCACAACACCACACCAACCGAGTGACACAGAAACAATATTATTCTGTTGACTTATTTATACCATTTGCGTGTTGTGCTGCGAGTCCTGCGGCTGTGTGTGAGTGTGCCAAAGCTAAAGGTGTGTGGCACTCAAACGCCTAGTTTTGAATATTGATTGTCTTCGTTTACAATTTCCTTTTTTTGGTTCCATTCTCTTGATTTTTGTTTTTGCTACAGCTCACGTAGGAGTGACAAATGACAATTGGTTGACATGTCAAAATAGAGTTTTAATGCATGTAATTATGTTTACTGCTCAATCCGTCATATGAGTTTGACATCGTAAATTTAAGTGTTTAAAATTAGGTAAATGAAATGATTGATGAAATTGAATTTAGAGTGAAAAAATAGAATGATTATAGATGAAATTGAATGAATCTTTTCAAAAAAGAAAATTATGTTAAACTCATATAAACAATCAAAAATGAAAAATGTGTCAAACTCATAGAAAATATTAAAACTGAAAAGTAATTTCTTTTTTTCGAAATCACATAGGAAGTACTGTGTGAAACACTGAATAAGTGATTATTATATTAGATGGAAAACCCGGGGAAAAAATCAATTATAACTTTGCACTTTTGATTTTGGAAAAAGTACCTATATTGAAGTTAAAAACATTTTGAGTAAAATGCTAAAATAATCTTAACTTAATATTGAAAGTGTCAATATAATCTTGTAATATCAGAAAGTGTCAAAATAATCTTTGACTCCGTTGACTTTGTAGTCAACCGTTTGATGGTCAAATTCTGTTAAAAACCCATTTTTGCCCTTATAAAGAAAGAAAAAATGAATTATTTGCCCTAGCCTCGCCGACCATTTTTCCCTTATCCTCACGTCGCAGGCGGCGACCAGGTTCATTCACCCGTGATAATCTTCTTCGTCGGAAAACTTCATCAACTTTAGCCCTTTTCTTCAGGCCCTCTTCTTCGCCGAAAAATTCTTCCCCTCAGCCCCCTTCTTCGTCGGAGCCCTCCTCTTCATCGTTGTCGTTAGGATTTTCCGATCTCCTCCAAATCTCACTCCTCACGTCGCAGGCGATAACCAGGTCAATTCCCCCGCCCACGCACGCTCCATGAACGCTGACGACCACTGGCTTCTGGCACCGCTCCACGGCCGTGATGGCATCTTACAGGAACTTGATGTCCCGCCTCAGCCACGCACAAAATTGGAACCAAGGTAATTGAAGTCGATGGAGGAGCAGAAGTGGGAACCGACGCCGGAGAGGAAGAGGCAAACGTGGGTCTCAGTTTTTCGGCGATGACTAGGGCAGAGGAGGCGGCAAGGCTAGAGCGTGGAGAGGCAGCGACTAGGGCAAAGGAGGCTGGGCTAGGGTAGGGGAGGTGGCGGGAGGCGGAGCACAGTGGCGAGAGGCGGTGGCAGCAAGGCAGCGGCAGCATTAGGTTTTGAAGAAGAAATATAGGTTTAGGATGAGGGTATTTTTGTCATTTCAATTTTTTGTTATGCCTGAATTTGTTTGGTCTATACCGGAATTAGAGAGTTTGGATATATCGACACAATTTTTTTAAAAAAAATTAGGGTTAGAATGACATATATAATAATTAGTTAGGATTAATTTAGCACTTTTTGAGATTGCAAGATTATATTGACACTTTCATTATAAAGGTAGAATTATTTATAATTGTATTTATCCCAAACTTTTTTTACTCGAAGTTAAAAGTTACTAAATTTTTAAAATGGAAGTCATAAATGCCCCAAAACAAAAGTAAAAGGTACGCCTGACATCGGTCCGCAATAGAGAATACCCGAAAGCACTTATATACTTGTTTTGATTTTGGCAGCCAACTTGATGAACCCAATAATTCACTAATATAAAACCGGTACATAGGCACCGATTAAGAATCATGAGGAAGAAATACCGGTGTAAGTTACGTCCTATGCACCGGTAGTAACAGGTAATTGTGATAATACCGGTGCCCTTGTAAACTAGAGCACCAGTAAGTTTTATACTGGTTCTTGTACCGGTACGTGGAAATCAAAAAAAATGGAAATTGATTGTGAAGAAGCACCGATACCAAAAATACCGATGTATATGACCGGTTTTAATGTATGAAAATGGCGCAAAAAAATTTCACGCACCGGTTTATAATCTTACTGGTGGCTCTGTTATTAAAAAATGGGAATGAACAATTTTATCAGCACTGGTACTTTGTGTAGGACAGGGTACCGGTGCCTATGTTATTACAAAAGCGAGAATGAATAATTTTACCGGCACCGGTACTGTGTGTGATGCAAGGTATCGGTGTAAGAAAAGTTTATCTTAATGAAAACATGTAACGACACTGGTGTTTTGGCTAATTTACCAGTGTACGACTATGTACCTAGATTTTTTTTTGAAAAAATATCAATAGCACCAGTTTTTGGTTAAAATACCGGTGTAAGTTGTGCATTTAATGCTTACCTACGACTTTTTTTTGCTGTAAAAAATGGTGTTTTGGTTTTGACGGGTTCATTAATTGCGTTTTTAGGTGGATGCAAACATTGAATGCTCAACTATGAAGTTCCAAAAAGGTTTTTTTTTTGTTGATTGCTATTAATAATGGATAGTGTTGATTTTGATATATATATATATATATATATATATATATATATATCTTGTGTGTTTGATCGTGTTATGGTCATTGTGGTAGAAGTGTTAATATTAGTTTGTGATGTGTTTTTAAGGTTGAAGTAGTTAATGTAATGGTTATGATTGTCAGGGCCGGCCCAAGTTCAGTGCGGGTTGGGCGAACGCACTAGGCCTAAGGAAGAGAGGGGCCCAAAATTTTAAATATTTTTTTATTTATATGTAGTAGTTTGGGTTCAGATTTTAGATGAATATATTTTGTTATCATATAATATAAAGTAAATGTGGGCTATATTGATATAATATACTATGACCAAATTAATGTAATGATTTATATGGCCCAAATAATAAATTTGAACGTAAATATACCTGAGAAAGTCTAGGAATGTGTCGTCCCCTAAAATTTTACCTTAAAGTTGTAATATTTTATGAAAAATAAATATTATATTTTATAAGTTAAAATAAATAATAATGTATAGATGAATGTAAAAATATTAAAAGTACATAATATAAAATATATTTTCAAATGTTTAAATTTAGTATGTAACTCAACAAATACAGTTTATAAGTGAAAAAATACAGTAGGTTGTTCATAATTTATGGATAATCCACCACAAGACCTCCTCTACATATTATAGTAGTACATGCTTCCTCTTCTCCATTTTATTTTGTATGCTTATCTAATGTGACATACTGTATGCATTTTCGAGTTAATACAAAATTTAAACTGTTTTATAAAAATTAATTACATTTTCATTATTTTGTATTTATTTTAATATCTAAATAACTAAATATATGATATGTTAATAATTTTTATTGGTTCAAATTTTTAAATAAAGTCTTATACCTTTGTTCATTTAATGTTATTTATTAATTAAAATAAAATTATTTATTTATTTATTTATTAATAGATAAATTATTTGTAACAAATCTCTAGCTGGTTAAATTTATTTCAAAAAATTGTGTATTCTAGCCTTTAATTTATACTTGTTCGGTCTTATATAAGTTGCACATTTTTAAATAAATTTTATCATTATATATATATTAAAAAATTTAGAATAAAAATTTTAGAATAAAAAATTTTAAAATATAATTTATATTTTTAAGATGGGCCCAGAATTTTTGTTCGCCCTGGGCATCAAATGGGTTTGGACCGGCTCTGATGATTGTCATAATGTAGGACATGTTTTGAATGTGCTAATTGTATTTTTGAATGGTATATATGGTGCATTGATCTTGCAAGATTTGAATTATGCGCTAGTGTAGGATTGTAAATTGTGTAGAGCTTTGATTGTTGCACATTTATTCATGTGTAGAGTTGTATCATGCCATCAGGAGACATAAGCATGTGTATGTCAACGTTAGCAGGGTGAGCGAAGAATATGTTGATTTCGTGGATGAGTTTTTGGAGCATGATTTTAGTTGTGAGAAGCAAATATTATGTCTTTGTCATGATTGCAAAAATTGAAATCGTAAAGGACATGTTGAGAGTCCATTTGTACAGCAAGAGGTTTGCAAAGGATTATGTGGTGTTGACGTTTTATTAGGAAAAATCACCCCGAAGATGGTAGTTAGTAGTAAGGGAGAGTGTTTTGGAGATTTAAAATTGGATGACATGTGTGAGGTGGTAGTTGATGAATTTAGAGGGAGACCCAAAGTTTTGGCTAACTTTTTAGGTGGAAATGATAGACCATTGTATCCCGGTTGCAAGAATAAAGACACGATCATGTCATGTTTGATGAAGTTGTTTAATTTGAAATGTGTTAGTTCGTGGATCGATACTAGCATGAATAAATTGCTTATCTTTTTGAATGAGAAGCTTCCAGCCTGTAATGGTTTACCGGACAACATTTATAAGGCTAAGAGAATTTTGTGTCTGATGGGAATGAAGTATGAAAAGATACATGTTTGTTCGAACGAGTGTGTCTTGTATAGCGGTGACTTAAAGGATAAGATTGATTGCCGTATATGTAATATGTCCCGTTATAAGAAAATGAGAAATGTGGTTGTCGGTGGAGAGCATGTTGTGTGGGTGAGGAAGCAGGTGTCTGCCAAATGTATGTGGTACCTTTTGATTATTCCCAAGCTAAAAAGGTTGTTTAAGAATGCTAAGAATGCAAAGAAATTTACTTGGTACAAGGATAGGGGAGGTTCTAAAGATGATGATACCCGGTCGATGCAGATCAGTGGAAGGATTTTGATAAGATGTATCCAAAATTTGCTTCCAAACCTAGAAATTTGAGAATGACTTTGTGTACTAATGGTATGAACCTATTTGGTAATATGTTCTCGAAACAAAGTTTATGGCCAGTTATACTCACCATTTACAATCTACCCTCGTACTTGTATATGAAAAGGAAATATGGGTTGATGCCCCTGATGAAATCTGGGCCCAAACAGCTTGGAAATGGCATCGATACTTATCTTTCCCCTTTGATAGAAGATTTGAAAGTGTTGTGGTCCACGAGAGTTGTAGTGTTTGATTGTTTTCGTGGAAAGTAGTTTACCTTGAAGGTCATGCTTTTTGTACCATAAATGATTTTCTAGCAAATGGTAACCCTTCGATTTATGTAGTGAAGGGCCACAAGGCTTGTCCCGTTTGTGAGGATGGGATGGATTTCCATCAGTTGAAAAATGGGCGGAAGACTGTGTATTTGGGTTACCAAATATTCCTCCCATTGAAGCACAAGTTGCGAGAAAACACGGTGCACTTAGTTGGTGAGAAGGAGAGGAGAAAGGCACATAAACCATTGACTGGTGTTTTCATTCATAACAAGGTGAAAAAATTAAATGTCGTACTTGGTAAGAAGATATGTAAGATCAGTGGGGCGATAGAGGGACCGTGGAAGAAAAGGTTGATTTTCTTTAATTTTCCTTATTGGGAGAATTTAGAGGTTCGACGTTGTTTGGATGCCATGCATATTGAAAAAGAATGTTTGTGAGAGTATAATTGACACCCTACTTAATGTTCCCAGGAAGACGAATGGTAGCTTGAATGCGAGGAAGGATTTCGTAGAGCTTGGTATTTAATTCGATCTAGCACCGGAGGTTACAGGGAAGCGACCGTACCTGCCTCTCGCTTCGTACAATTTGTCATTTACTGAGAGGAGATTGGTGTGTGAGAGCATTCAAGGTATGAAGGTACCATCCGACTACTTTTCTAATGTTAATTTCTTTGTGAATGATAAATTACGTCTTAATGCTTTGAAATCGCAGGATTGTCATGTCCTTATGCAACAACTTTTGCCCGTTGCGATCCACGGTTGTTTGGAAAAGGAAGTTATATTTTCGATTATGCGCACGTGTTTCTTCTTCAACTTGATTTGCAGGAAGAATATAAGCAGGCGCCAACTGGATTAACTAGAGCGAAAGGCTGTTGTAATTTTATATCATTTTGAGAAGTACTTTCCCCCAACATTCTTTGACATCATCACTACAAGAAACTGGACCTATTACTTCACCCCTTTTACCTCGATTTTTTTGCTTAGGTCAAAGAACCGAGATAAAAAGTTCTTTTACCTCGATTTTTTTAAAGTAAATTATTTTTTACCACAGTTTAAAAAACTAAGGTAAATAATATGTTTTTTTAACTCAGTTTATTTATTAACCGAAGTAAAAGGTTAAAAATGAAGTAATGTTACCGAACTGCGTGCAAATTTGCACATGTTGTTTCAAAAGGCCATACGACATGTTATGCGACTGACAGGCGACGTCGCCGGTATGTGAAAGTGTGGTTGAATTAGAAAAAATGGACTTTGGAAAATAAAGAAGTGTTATTTAAAAATTCAAGAAGCTTAGTTCAGTTACGTTTCGATTGAAAATGGTGGACTAAAAGGGAAATCCACAACAAGAAAATATATAATTTTTAATTAAGGTACTTAAATTATAAGAAAAGTCATGAAAATATCCTTACAAATAGTACACAAATTAAAATAAGAATTGTCTTAGAGTTTGAACATAATAGAAACTACAATAAACTTAATCAACTCGGATTATGATGACCTTGAAGAAGATTGGCCCCCCCATCTTCTATCACCTCAAAGAACAAGTTATCTCCGATGCATAGGCAATTTCCAGAAAGAAACTCGCCAAAACACTTTGGGGATAGGGCCTTGATCTTTCCACCCCCTAAGTAGTTCATATGTCACTCTGTCCCGTAGCATCTCATTAGAACGGGGGGTCTTCTCAGTCGCATTAGTGGAGAAACCTTGATTAGAGTCCGGACGAGGTTCCGAACTCGGAACTACTGTCAAGACCGATTAAAGGCGGTTCAAAAGTGATCAAAGTATACTCCCTCTCCTTCCTATGACAATATGAATTTCAAAAACCTTGAAGTATTGTTTAAAAAAATACTTATTATTGTTTCATGTTACTTTGCATACGGTGTATAGTTTTACGAATACTGTTTTCTGAAATGCAGGAGGGAGAGGGAGTTTAAGGCCACTCTCAATTGTTCATTATTCATTGGTCATATGTTAGGTTATATATTAAGGATTCAAAAATAAAATTCAAGAAATAGATTGTAAATTAAAGATTAAATACCTATAAAATAAATGTTGTTCCAAATTCGAATAAATTTGGCCACTATATCAATTGGACGTCGAGAATGCCTTCCTGAACGGGCTTCTCAATGAGCCTTTCTATATGGAGCAACCCTATGGGTATCAGGATTCTATCCATCCGGGCTAGGCTTGTCGCCTCCACAAGGCCATTTATGGTCTTAAACAGGCTCCAAGGGCTTAGTTTCAGCGCTTCAGCTCTTATCTGCGTGATCTTGGTTTCTCTTGCAGCACTGCTGATATCTTCCTTTTCACTTATGTCCGCGGATCTCATATTCTCTATCTCCTTGTCTATGTTGATGACATCATCCTCACTATTAATAATCCCTATCTCATCTTCCAATTCATCTCTCGGCTTGATCACGAATTTTCCATTAAGGATCTTAGATCTCTTCATTACTTCCTCGGTCTCGAAGCTTCTCGGTCTAGCTCTGGTCTTTTCTTTGGTCAAGCTAAGTACGCCATGGAGATTCTTCAACGTGCTGGTATGACTGACGCTACTCCGGTCTCCATTCCCTTTATTCCTGGCAGTCAACTCCCCAGCTCGGATAGAGAACCTTTCTCTAATCCTACACTTTATCACGTTCTTGTTGGTGCTCTCCAATACCTCACTATCACTCAGCTCGATATTTCCTTTGCAGTCAACTCAGTTAATCAGTTCCTTCAATATCCTCGGGATATACATTATCTGGTTGTTACCCGTATTCTTCGCTACAAGAATACGCATAACAACATGATTTTATCTTCTATGGCTATGTTATCTTCCATGGATATGTTATCTTCCTCTGATGTTGACTGGGCTAAGTTTATGGATACTTTGATACTGACTGGACTCGGTGTTTAGAAACTCATCGTTCCACCTATGGTCATGCTATTTTCCTCGGTGACAATCTGGTCTCCTGGATTTCCAAAAAGCAGTCTACTGTCTCCCGTTCCAGTTGATAATATGAGTATCGGTCTATGGCCAATACAGCTACTGTACTTGTTTGGTTGTGCAACTTATTAAGAGATCCCTGCATTCCTCTGTCCTTATCTCCTCTTTTATTATGCGACAACAACAGTGCTATATTTCTTTCCCATAATCCTGTTGCACACTAACGCGCAAAACATATTGATATTGATTACCATTTAGTTCACGAGCTTGTCTCCTCCTGCAAATTGCTCACTCGACAAGTTCCTTCATCTTTATATATTGCAGATATTTTCACCAAGGGCTTATCTCGAACTCTTTTTCACTTTTTTTAGGTCCAAGCTTACGCTTCGCTTGAGTGGAGGTGATAGTATATAATTAGATCTCTCTAGACTCTTCTTGTATATTGTAAATTTACTATTGTAACCCTTTGTAACTACTATTAATATGTAATACAATCAAAGGAGAATTCAAGCATTTACCAAACATTGACACCTATGTATCCCTATCCAGTGGTATATGAACTGATGCTAAGTTTTGTTCCAATTCTGATAAGATTCATATTAAAAACATCATTAAAAACTATGATCTCCGATTTGATTTATACAAATATAGCCCTATATAAATTCAGTAAGTGCACATATTACTCTGAGATAATTTTTAGTACAAATATAACACTAAGATAATTTTTAGTGCAAATATAACCCTAAATAATTTACATATGTGCAAATATAACCCTAAAGACCATATTTTGGCATTGACTGGCCATTTCCAACCATTGACTGACTAAAAATAACCAAAATTCCCTTTCAGCCTAAAGCAAAATTTGAAAGAAAAAAATGCCCCTTGCCCGCTGCTGTTCCACAACCACTGGCCACTGCTCCACCACCATCGCCGCCACACTTCCGACCGGGCCACCACCACCATCATGCCGAAAAATGTCGCCACCTAGCTAGCACCTCACCGGAAAACACCCACACCCACCACCTTCCCACCCCCGGAAAATACCCTACCCACCACCTACTCGCCTTGTCTGAAAACCCACTGTTTCGCGTCTCCACCTCCGTCACTCCACCCTCCACCTCCGTCACCCTGCCCTCCACCTCCTTCACTGCTCCACAACTCCACCAAGTCGGTCCCCTAAAACCCTAACCTGCCACCCATCTCAACCCTTCCTCTTTCTCTCTGCTGCTTCCATCTCCACCCGCCACCCAACCCTCTCCCATTAAACCCTAGCCCGCCACCCATTCCAGCCTGCATTGTCGAAACCCTATCGATCAGTCCCCACCATATTCACCCCTTCAACTTCTTTGATTCAAACCATATAGCTCTACCATCCCACACCGCTGAAACCCCAGCCCCCACCATCTTCGCCCCTTCAACTTCTTTAATTCAAACTGTATAGCTTCTTCGTCCCACGTTGCCAGAACCCTAGCGCCCAGCCCCCACAAACTTCACCCCCTTCAACTTCTTCAATTCAAACCGTGTAGCCCCACCGTCCCACGTCGGCGAAACCCTAGAGCTCCACCATCCAAGCCAGAGAGATGCGTTGGAGACACCGTCCCACGTCGGAGAGACGCTAGAGAGACACGGATGGTGGACAGGTGAGTGTTTTGTTTAGACTTACAGAGGATAAGGAAAAGTTTTACTACAGAGGATAAAAATGTGAATTTTTAAAAGGGAAAGCAGATAACGGGGGGTGGGGTGTTAGAGGGTTAGGGTTAGGATTTAGCAGAAGAAGAAACATTAGGGGTATAATAGTAAATTTACTTTTATTATTTTTCTTATTTTTAAAATTTAGAGGGGTAAAATTATTTTTTCATCCAATTCCGGACTAAATCTGCCGGAAAGATATTTTTGCACATACACTAACTATCTAGGATTATATTTGCACTTTCAATTATCAAAAAATTATATTTACATTCATGTGGATTATATAAGATTATAGGGAATTATACAAATATACCCCTATATAATAAGGAAAGTGCAGATATAACCCTCAGTTAATTTTTAGTGCAAATATAACCC
>JAULKM010000013.1:6028340-6042663 GCA_032355605.1 Rubia tinctorum
TTGCATAGAATTCCTTATCATACACAGGATAGTTAAGAGCACCTCCCTTTAGCTTTTCACTAAAGTAAGCTATAGGTTGATTCTCTTGCATCAATACAGCACCAATACCAACACCAGAAGCATCACAGTGAATTTTGAAAGTGATATTAAAATCAGGTAGAGCAAGAATAGGAGCATGACATAATCAATACTTATATTAATTAAATGCTTTCTCTTGTTCATCACCCCAAACAAATTTCACATCCTTTTAACTAGTTCATTTAAAGGTGCAGCAATAGATGAAAAATCACGCACAACCCTTCTATAAAAACTAGCTAAACCATGAAAAGAACGTACCTGATTGGCATTCACAGGTCTCGGCAAGATTTAATGGCCTCAATTTTAGTTTCGTCGACTTTTATGCCCTCCTTAGAGACCACAAAATTGAGAAACAACACTTTCGAAGCACAAAAGGTGCACTTCTTGATGTTTACATATAAACAAGACTCACGGAGTGCAACAAGAACCATTTTAACATGCTCAATATGTTTATCAGTCGATTTAGAGTAGACCAAAATATCATCAAAGTAAACCACAACAAATCGTCCAATAAACTTTCTCAAGACATGATTTATCAACCGCATGAAAGTACTAGGTGCATTGGTTAAACCAAAAGGCATTAAAAACTCATTCATATAACCCAAACTTAGTTTTAAATGCAGTTTTCCATTCATCCCCTTCATTAATTCAAATTTGATGGTATCCCTGAGTCAGATCAATTTTTGTGTATATCACAAAACCATGCAAATCTTCAAGCATATTAGGGATATAATGGCGATACTTAATGGTTATCTTGTTAATAGCGCCACAATCAATACACATTCGCCAAGTTTTATCTTTCTTAGGAACTAAAATGACATGCACAACACAAGGACTTAAAGATTCACTTACATACCCTTTATGTAGTAACTCTTGAACTTGTCGTTGTAGTTCCTTTGTCTCTTCAGAGTTTGCTTTGTAAGCTGGTCAATTAGGAATAACCGAACCCGGAATCAAATTGATCTGATGTTCAATCCCTCACAAAGGAGGTAAGTCGTGTGGCAAAGCCTCAGGGAAAACATCCTCAAATTCCTGCAACATCTCAGCAAAGTGTGGAGGAACATGCACAGGCATATCTTCATTGGCGAAATAAATCTCTTTAAAATGTAAAATCAAAACATGCGAATGATTAGAAAAAGCACGATTCACGTCCCTAATAGATGCATAAAATTATTTTCCAGTTTCAAATGGCAATTCACATTTCATCATATAAATAGATGGCGAAGGACTAAGATGTGAAGATAAAATCTTTCGCGACTTTTCAGAATCATTCAAAAACTTACCTAACTTACCGGGGATGCTAAACCCTAGCTTTGGATCGATGCCCTTAGGGTTTTTTCCGTTCTTAGGGCTCAGATCAAATCCCTGAGTAGGGTTTTTGCCGCCAAATTGTCTCTTGTGGCCGTTCGGATCTAAACCCTGATTAGGGTTTGGTTCGGCCACTTCCTTCTCAGTCACATACTTTTCTCTCATTTTTCATGCGTCTCTGAGCATCAATAACCTCAACTGGTGACAATGGAACTAATGTATACCTGGTTCTATTTTTAATCACAGTAATCGTGTCAGTGTAACCATCATGCATAGATTTACGATCAAATTTCCAAGGTCTTCCTAACAAGATATGACTAGCTTCAATAGGTATAAAATCACATAAGATAGCATCATGATATTTTCTGATCTTAAAGTTAATCATGCATTGCTTATTAACCTTAATCTCACCACTACCATTTAACCAAATAAGTTGTGCAACTCCACGAAGGAAGGCCTCTTAAAACATAAAACTGGATCTAAACATCCATGACTAAGTCAGAGTAAGGAACCATAAAAGTAAGGTATCATCACATTGTATAACAACATAAGTCACAATAAAAGAAAATAACATAAGCCAATGAAAGAATGATTTCCCATGATAATGAATGTATTACTGCTTAGAATAAATAGAGTACAAAACAGATAAGGAATACTAGTACTAATATAACTCTATTCTAGTCATCAAACTCTATTCATGTCTAATCAGACTCCTTTTGTCCAACTTCATTTTGCTTATTTACTTTGTCACGCTGTTCAGTGAGCATGTTTGACAATAAATATCTCTAGTTACCTATAATAATGTCGCATAAAAATTGATATTTAGAAAATAGATGTTAAGAAAAATCTGACAATATCTCACATGATATTTTTATTATATGTGGATTAATTTATATTTACGGTCAAAAGTTACAAAGTTTGACTTCCAAAAGAAATTAAGCAAAATGAAGTGGGACGAAGGGAGTATTTGATTGATTCTAACACCCCCCCCCCCCCAACAAAGCATTGGATGCTAAGCGACTCAAAGCTTGGACCTGAAGAACTCGAACAGGGAATGGGAGAGCCCTTTGGTGAAGATGTCTGCAATCTGAAGAGCATTAGGAACATGAGTAGTACGCAGCTTGCCAGAAGCAACCAACTCTCGAACAAAGTAATAGTCGATGTGCTTCGCCCGCTTGTGAGCAACTAGATTCTGAGACAAGAAGATGGCGTTACTGTTGTCGCATAACAATTGCAGAGAACCAGAAAGCGGGACATGAAGATCATGAAGAAGATGAGTCGGCCAAACAACCTCAAAGGCGGTGTTGGCTAGTGCCCTATACACTGACTCTGTGCTCGAATGATAAGTAGTGAGTTATTTCTTGGCACTCCAGGAAATAAGATTTCCACCAAGAAAAACAGCATAACCATATGTAGATCGACGGGTCTTTAGATAGAGGGTCCAATCAGCATCAGAATAATCCAGCATTTCAGGAGCACTGGCAGACCGAAATCAAGACCAACATGCAGAGTACCTTGGACATATCGAAGAATCTGATTGACCGCAGTAAAATAATCGTCACGAGGATCCTAAAGATACTAACTGACTATGTTGACCTCAAATGTCAAGTCAGGACGAGTAATCATTAGATGCTGAAGAGCCCCAACAAGAGAGCGGCATAGAGTCGAATTTCAAAACGGATGGCTGGTGGAGATGTGGAGTTGTGGAGCTACGAGCCTAGCACAAAATAGTAGAGATTGGGGAAACATCGGACATCCCAACACGAGTGAGAATATCCCTGGCATAATTTTCTTGGTTGAGAAGTAAACCCGAGGTAGAGGGTCTAACTTCTAAACCAAGAAAGTAGTGAAGAGTGCTCAAATCCTTCATAGGAAGGTTCCGATGCATCCAATCAATGAATTTCCGAAGAAGAGACGAGTCATTACCTGTAAGAATAATGCCATCGACATAAACTAACAGGTATTAGCGTGAGCCCCGTGAAAAAACAAAAGGAGAAGTGTCAGCTGAACTACATACAAAACTGAGCTGAACCAAATAATTATTGAATCTCTGAAACTATGCCTGCGGAGCTTGCTTGAGACCATAAATGGTCTTACGCAAATGATAGACATAATTCGGATGAAGTGGGTCCTTGTAACCAACGGGTTGTGCCTTATAGACTGGAGTATCGAGAATGTCATTGAGAAAGGCGTTCTTGACATCCAGCTGATGAAGAGGCCAAGAGCATATCATAGCAATAGCCAGAACAGTACAACTGTGAATGTTTTGACCACCTGACTGAAAGTGTGATCAAAGTAAAATCCTGGAATCTGTGAAAAACCCTGCGCAACAAGCCTAGCCTTATGACGTTCAATAGAGCCATCTAGACGATACTTCAGTCGATAAACCTATTTGGAGCCAACAATGTTGACATCCGATGGGTGTGGCACCAAATCCCAAGTGCACTGTCCATGAAGAGTTGTTATCTCATCATTCATAGCAGAAACCCAAGAAGGATCCTGAGAGCAATGCGATAATTCGTGGGCTCAGACTGAGCAAGTAAGGCAACATTAAGACTGTGAGCAACGATATCAGAATAATCTCTGGGCTGAATAGCATAGCCGTTGATCGAGTAGCCCTCCGATGAGTGCGAGACCGAAGTGGACAAATCAGAGGAGCATTCATAACCGATGAAGAGGCCGGTGAGGTAACCGGAAAACCGGATAGATTGGTCGGCAAACCGGGTGAGTAAATCGGTGAACTGGGTGAGCTGATCGATGACGAGATAGGCTGAGCATGATGCATCAGAGCGGCCACTGGATGGTCTGAATTGGCAGAGCAGACGAAACAGGGTGTCGTAGTCAGTGAGGACGATAGCATCAATGAGTCGAGGGGCTGGCAACCGAACTGACAAGCCAAGCAGGAAGAGATGCCACCATGGAAGAAGCAGGAATATCAGCTGATGTATCAGCGGGATCCAAAAAAGTAGAGATATCCGGAGAGAATGAGGATATTGAAGTAGAACCATCGACATAAAAGAAGAAAGTATTGTCAAACCGAGCATGTCTAGTGACATATATCTTTCCAGACATGTGATCCAAACTTTGATATCCCTTGTACTAGGAGTCGTACCTAAGAAAGATACAGGAAAAACTGTGAGGAGCGAGTTTATGAGTTGCATGTGTACGAAGATAAGGGTATACACAATAACCAAATACATGGAAGTTCGTGTATATGGGAACCCGACCATTAAAAACTTCATATGGTGATTGTCCACTAAGAACAAAAAAATGGCAGCCAATTTATGGTATAAGCAGGTGTAGCAAAGGCGTGAGGCCAGTGAGAGAGGGACATGAGAGTGGTACAGTATAGACAAGCCCATCTCAGCAATGTAGAGGTGTTTGCGCTCAACCCGACCATTCTGCTCAGGAGTATACGGGCAAGAAATCTGATGATGAATGCTCATTGTCTGAAAGTGAGAGCGTAAGCGACCATTTACGAACTCAGTCCCCCCATCACTCTGAAACACATTAATGGTGGTAGAAAATTGGTTCTTCACACAACTGGTTCTTCACAAAGGCCTCAAACTACCGATAAACATCCCAAAAATCAGATTTGCGGTGCAGTGGATAAAACCACGAGAGTCGGGAATGATCATCAAGGAAAATGGCATAGTAGGAGAAACCATTACAGATAAAATAAGAGAGGGTCCCCATAAATCACAATGAACTAGATCAAGTACCCTAGTAGCACGTTTATCATTTGAATGAAAAGATAATGTTTCCTTTTAGCATTTTCACAGCATTACAAAGGATAGGTTTAGGAAAAACCAATGAAACAAATAAGGATCTAGAAGCACATAAACTAGAAATAATGGAATACGGAATACGGAATATGACCAAGTCTAGCATGCCAAGTTTCAAAAGATGCACGCGACTTATTTGATTCCACAGTAGATTACAAAGCAAATGCACCATAGTCTAAAACATAAAGACTATCCTCAATATGACTGTGGCCCAAGGTTTCCTTAGTGATTTTGTGCCAAATAATGAATGAGTGATCATTAAAGCAAACAACACAGTTTAAATCCTAAGTTAATTTGCTGATGGAAAGAGAAAAAATTAGCGATATCGAGCACAATAAGCACATTGTAAAGAGACATAGGCTTAGAAATCTGAGAATCACGGGCATGAGTAATAAGGAGGTGAACCGTTACCAACATAGACGCCGGAATAACCACCATAAGGTGTCACATGATCAACAGTAGTGGGGGATGATGCCATGTGTTTTGTGGCGCCAAAATCTACAATCCACTTGGAGCCATCATGTCGTCGATGATGAGAATGGCATGTGTGTCTCAAAATATCACATCGTCAAAAATCAAAATGAGCGATATCACAAAGGCAAACAAGAAATCAGCAAAAGCACAAAAAGATGCCAAAAAATTGTCAGACACGTGTACTTTACGCATAGAGAAAAGCTGGAGCGCGTGTACCCTACGCGCAGAAAGGAGATGGAGCGCGTGGATTCATGCGCAGAGGGGGGATCTGGTGCTTGTGTACCCCACGCGCGTGTTTTGAAACATGCAGGTATGACCTAGCGAGCGTAGATCTCACGCGCCAAAGTAGGTTGCTTGACGAGAACGCTACACAAACACGATGAGCTGCTGGAGACTCGCCGCTACCGGAGAAATACAACCTGAAAATTGAAGTAACCAGGAGAAAAGTTGCAACCAATAGAAATCGGGAACAGCCTTCTTCTGGAGAATGCCGAGAGATAAACTCCGGGAAAAGAGACCGAGAGATGTAAGCTGAGAAGGAGAATGCCGGGAGATAAAAGGTGTTGTCGAGAAGAGAGAACCGACGACGAAAAGAGGACGGGTCTGAAGACCTGAGAGCAGACCAGAAATAATGGTGGGAGAGCAGCTGCCGGAGGATGGACGAAAGTTGGTTTGAAGTTGCCGGAACTTGACCGGAAGTTCACCGGAATCGGGTGGTTGGAAAAGACAAACAGAGAGAGGGGGGAATCAGCCGAAAAATTCAAAATTTTAGTGTTTAGGATTTAGGATTAGAACTTACTCTAATACTATGAAAGAATGATTTTCCGTAATGATGAATGTATTACTGCTCAGAATAAATAAAGTACAAAACAGATAAGGAATACTATTACTAATATAACTCTAGTCTAGTAATGAAACTCTATCCATATCTAATCAGATATTTGACTGATTCTTACGGCCTGGTTTTTTATTTAAATTTGGGTGAATGAGTACAGAATATTTCAGTTGAAGAACAAATGGAATGAGAAAAAAATCACTTGTTAAATCTTTATCATTTATATTTATTTTCCATGCTTTCATTTGAATGATTCAATATGGTAAATTATATGGTATCATAAGTTACCCTGAACACTGTTTTCTCCGTCATATTTTATATTTTTTAAATTATTAGGATGTGCATTTTTTTGTGTATTATTATGATTTAATTACTATATAAATAATAATATTAAAATACGCATTTAATATATACATAATGCAAGTTCATAGTACTTTAGGTATACAATATACAGATTGAAAGATGGGGTTTGGGATACCGGAGTACACATTTAAATCTGTCTTAATTTTAAGAGAAAGGTTGTGTTCGGAATGCCGTATATAAATTGATTTAGTTATAAGTTTGTCTTAATTTTAACGGAAAGGTGGCGTTTAAAATAGTTGACAAATTTCATACTACCATTTAAAAATTATGCGTTAAGCTCTTCACATTAGAAAATTAATTTATTAAATAAAAAATAAAGATTAGAATATTTTAAGGCAAAATCTTGGAAAAGACCATCTTTCCATAGTCTTATGAAAAGACGGGGTTTAATTAGAATAATAAAATGCTAAAGGTTTTAGTTACAATATTAAAAGTTTATTATGAAACGTCGAGTAGTTATAAAGTTTATAACCCGATTCATGCAACCCAAAAAATTTATCTTCATTTCTTCTAATTTACACTTTAAACCTTGGTCTTTCCATGACTTATGCAAAGACCGTCTTTCCATGACTTATGCAAAGACCGTCTTTCAAGAGACGAACTCTAGTTTTATATAGTTATAAGTAATATATTTTATAACATATTTATCATTAATAGGCATATTCATGATTAATCTTTTCAAATTTTAGGTGAATTTTGACTAATGGAGAGCACATTCTATAAGAAAAATAATTTAACCATTCAATTTTAAATCTAATTTATAAGTCGCTAAAAATATATTTAAAAATTTAATTATTATATTTTTATTTAAGATTAAATATCATTTATCAATTGTTCAACAATGAATCATTTCAAACTTCAATAATTAATAAAATAATCACAACACCGAAAATGCCATAGGATCTAATTTTGTATAAACACTCCAAACGGTTTTATTTTCCGATGATCGGAATATTTAGTTTTGGTTCATTTCTCGCCGTCATTTTCTTTGCCATCCCGCTCCCCTCCCCCATTGCCGTCTCTTAGCTGCAACCGATGCCTGTAGTTCAGTTTCATTCCAAAAATTAGTTAATATTGTTATATTTTTCCAATATTCTTCAATAATAATATCACGAAGAATTTAACGACCATGTACCTCCGAATTCCAGTTCGTTCTGTAGACTATACTCCAGCCACCATTCCATACCAAATACCCTGCAATTTTCCAATTATTAACACAATTTATTTTTAAATAATATACTAAGCATAAATCAAACATAATGAAAAGAAGTTTTTTTCTTCATTCTAGGCCTTGTTCTCTAAAATGTATCTGAACTAAATTGAACTGATTTAAACTGAATTGAACTAAAAATAAGTGTATTGAAAAATAGTAACAATCTGACTAAATCAAACATAGACTCGGGATTATCTACATGTTTCATGGTATCAAAAATATTGAAAGAAACTATATCTCCATCAAATTCAAGGCTTAGTATTCCCTTATCAACATCAATCTTGGTTTTTGCTGCCTTCGTGAATGGCCTTCCTAGAAGAATTAGGGACTTATGAGCAGAGAATGAATCATCCGTACCAACAACAGAAATCCACGGGAAACATCATATCATTAACTTTCACAAGTATATTCTCTATTATACCCTCAGGGTAGGCATTAGATATGTCAGCCAATTTGATTATGACACGAGTTTCTTTCAATAGTCCTAATTGCAAGTCATTATACACACAGAGATGCATGAAATTAATTGATGCACCTAGATCTACCATGGTCTTTTCAACAGTTTTTGTGTCAATCATGCATGGAGTAGAAAATGTTCCTGGATCCTTATATTTTTGTGGCAATTTACGTTGAATAACAGCATAAACATTTCCCCCAACCTAATTTTTGCATCTTTCCTATGTTTCATCTCCTTTGAACAAAGTTCCTTAAGAAATTGTGCATACCTTGGAACCTGCTTTATAGCTTCAATCAAGGGCAAAATTATTTCTACCTTCTTGAAGACTTCCAAGATCTCCTTCTCATCCTCTTCCTTCTTTTTTTGAGTTAACCTGGATGGGAAAGGTGGAGAAACTTTTGAGTTAGAAATAGGTGCCATAGGTCCAGTGCTTACCTTTGAGGACTCATTTGTACTTTCTTTGACTTCTTCATGTTAGCTCTTCTTCTTGTATGCTTCTTTAGGTTCATGATCGACTAATTCTGTCCCACTTCCTAAGGTTATTGCACTTACATTCTCTTTGGGATTTAGTTCAGTTTGGGAGGGTAACCTTCCAATGGTGAACTTAAACATTTTTATCTCCGTAGCCATTTGTGTCATCTGTTGCTCAATATTTCCTATATGAGCCCTTGTCTCTTGTTAAAAAGCATTCGTGTTTTTAGCTAAATTTTGTACCACTTCACTGCCTTGAGCAATACTCTTAAGAAAATCATTCATGGAAGTATTCTGATCGTTCTGGGCGGGATGATCAACCCGACCGATCTGCGGCTGTCTCTAAGCATACATTCCTAGAGCTTTCTGGTTCCAGCTGAAGTTTGGGTGGTTCCTTCATCCTGGATTATATGTATTTGAATACGGATCATACCATCATGTTCTTGGTGGGCCATCTTTTGATCCATAGAAAGCTTGTTCAGTTTGAGGAACTTGAAGAATGGGGCAAGCATCAGTGTAGTGTCCCATTTGTGAGCAAATTTCGCACTTAGCTCCTTGTGAAGTCTTCTCAGCTAACTCCCATACTAATGATTTGAGGGCATCTAACTTCTCATCCAAATGTGAAGTTCCGGCTGCCTTGACTGGTCTGGATCTATTACCGTCTTCATCATATTCACGAGTGACCATATCAAGGACGGTCTCCTTTACCTCATCCATGGTTTTATTTCACACATTTCTTCCACAAGCTGCATAAAAATCTTCATGTTAATAGAACACATACCACCATAAAATAATTAGTTATGAGCTGATATTTAGTAAAACCAGGGTTAGGACACTTACAACACAATTGATTAAACCTATCCCAATAACTCGCAAGACTCTCCCCCTATGTTTTTTTTTCTAATACCACTTATTGCAAATCTCAAATTAGCTGCTCCAGACTCGGGAAAAACTATTGTAAAAATTTTAAACTAAGATGGGTATGTGTAAAGTAAGAGTTGAGACGGCTAATCTAAGATCAGATGTCCAAGTTCGATAAGAGGTGCTATGTTGACATGTTGAGTGAATCAGGTATTAAGCTACAGTGCATTTATTTATTTTTAGTTCCTCAACTGAATATGAAGATAAACATTTCTATATGCTTATGTATTGAAATTTGGAGTGGAGGTATTCTTCCGGTGCATTTACAGTTTCTAAGCCAAACTTGTAAGCCGGCGAGGAATTTGGCCTGGAGTTATTCATCGTTGGATAACTGATTAATGATAGATTTAATCTCTTAAAAGACGGTTTTTTCATAAATGTTGGAAAGATCAAAATTTACTACTTAAAAAAAATGAAGATAAAATTTTTAAATTGCATTAATTAGGTTATAAACTTTATAACTACTGCACATTGCATAATAAATTTTAATATTGAAACTAAACCTTTTACTTTTTATTATTCTAATTAAACCACATCTTTCCACAACCCTTTGGAAAGACGTGTTTCCCAAGACTTCGCTTTAATAATATTGAATTTTCAATTAAAAAATACTTAAATAAATATGTATTTTTATATTTAGTTATTTATTAACTAGATTTAAAAATTAATTTTAAAAAATGTTTATTTACAAGAGGTGCCCACCGCTACCCAAAAGTTACTCAGCCTATTAATAATAGATACGCACAAAATATATTATTAACTACATAAAATTATGTACTCCAATAAAATTAATAAATTAGAGTATATGAACTGAGATTAAAGGAGTGGGGATTATAAAGAGATTTCTAAGGCAATTCGAAGTAGCATCTTGTTTTCAGTATATTAGCTCTTTATAAATAAAAGCACTATTTTATGATGCATTTATGAAGATCATTTACTAATCAACTTTAACCTTCATTACAAAAATATATATTTAAAGGGAGTTTTAATGCAAGAACCAATGAATTTTTAATATTTTAATGGACATTCAATTTACATAATGAAGTGGTTAAGTAAATGATAGAAATATTAATTTTGTATTCATAAAATCAAACTCAGATGTATTAATTTTGAAACGTGAAATATGAAGTAGCATGGCAGGTAATTGTTTTTTTAGGGTATAATATTTGAGTATTAAATTTCTTAGAGACGATCCTTAGTACTTTGCACTATTAATAGACTTTCTTAGGATTCTTCTAACCTTATTAAGAAGCAATATATCAACTTCTGAGAATGTTGAGAATTGATCCAAACTTGACTTAGTCTTTTGGGTTTTGACAGCATAGAAGATAAAATTGGTTCCTGATTTTTCTAGTTGTTTGTTGAGATATATCAGCATGTTTATTTCAGTTGTAAGCCTATATAAAGGCTATCTTTTGGTTTCATTTTTGGCAAGGAAAATAAAGCAAGTTTCTTTGGCTCTTTTCTGTTATTTCTTTTGTCATTTTCCAACAATTTCCAACAAAAGTGGTATCAGACCAGTCGAGTTCGATGGTAATTGGGTTTCTTATGGCAAACAACAACGCTGCAAATGTTACTCAACCATCAACTCCTATCATTAGAGGGGAATGCTATGAATTCTGGAGCAATAAGATGAAGATGTTGTTCAAGTCTTAATGAAAGAGTAAATTCCCATTGGATTTCATAAACTGATCAACAATATATGGAGTACAATGCATCTACAAGTTGAGTTATACTAAAACTCTAACCATGGAATATCTACTAGAATCTAGTCATCGGGTTGACTTATTCCAATGCCCCCCCCCCCTCAAGCAAAGCGTTGGATGGTCAAATATGCAAATATTGGATTTGAAGAACTTAAGGAGCGAACGAGAGAGGCCTTTCATGAATGTGTCCGCAATGTGAAAGGAAGTAGAAACATGAGTGATGTGCAGCTTACCAGCCGCAACCAGCTCCTGAACAAAGTGGTAGTCGATATGCTTCGCCCGCTTGTAAGCAACCGGAGTTTGATCCAAAAAGATCACACTACTGTTGTCGCATAACAGGAGGGGGAAACCAGAGAACGAGACACGAAGATCTTGCAAAAGATGAGTCTGCCAAACAACCTCAGAAACCGTGCTGACGAGAGCCCAATATTCAGACTCGGTGTTGGAACGAGAAACAGTGGGCTACTTTTTAGCACTCCAGGAAATAAGATTGCCACCAAGAAAGACATCATAACCACAAGTGGAAGGCATCAAGAACCTTTATACTGCGAGTTGTAGCCAATAGATACACATGGAATACTGCGGGGAGACAACTTGTGGTCGGCAAAGAGGCAAACAAAGGGGAAAACTCAACAACGAAATGCATGGAAATTGGTGTATATGGTAAATCGACCATTAAAAATTCAAATGGTGATCACTCACCAAGAAAAAAGAATGGGCAACCAATTGATAGAATAAGTATCCACAGAAAAAGCATCATGCCAGTGAGAGAGAGGGGCATCTGAGTTGTACAACATAGACAAGCTCATCTCAACAATGTGGTGGTGCTTACACTTAGTCCAACCATAATGCTCAGGAGTGTATGGGCAATAATCTGATGATGAATGTCCTTTCTTTTAATATGAAATTCATATTAAAGAAAATATCTCCAACTTGATGTCATATTAAAGGAAATCCAAACCTGAGTAAAAAATTCAATAAACTAAATTGAATTTGTTTCAACTATGGGAGTAAGAGAAATGGAAATATCCTGACTTGTGCCATATGTTCATTGTAAACTTATGGTGACAATAGAGAAACGGAGGAGTAATGCTGTAAATGGAAATGGTTGGAAGATAAAAGATCAACTCTGTAAATCGTACAAAAAGGATGAGGAATAAAGATTTTAAAATTCAAACTTTAAAACAGTAGTATAAATTTCCATAGCTTTGAAACAGTATAAACTCAAACTCATTTCCCGTTTTATAATTGGAGGATATTTTCATAGCTTTGAAACAGTATAAAATTATATTGTTTTCATGTTTGGTCATTGACTGACACGTTTTATAATTCGCCATATAAATTTAGAAAAATAAAATTGATGAAAGGATATTAAAAGAAGATTTTTTATTTAACTTTTGAAAAAATACTCTATTTTAAAAAAGGACATTCTATCATAAAGAAATTGAGTGATATGCAACATTAAGTTGGAGATATTTCCATTTCTCTTATTGTTATTACTCCCTCCGATATTCTAACATTGACTCTATTTGACTAGAAAAAAATTCAAGGCTATCTAATCATCCCTGTCAATGAAGTGTATATGTTTTTCCAGAATTTTTATAATGTTTGGGTTAAGTCCTACCCTAAGATCATCCATCAAGGTTTGTTTGTTGGATTGGAATTGAAAAATTGTTAAGTCTTGATGTGGTTGAGCTTCATTTGAATCCCAGAGATCAATGAGCATCCCTAAACCTGTCCAATTAGCTGTCCAGAAGCTAACTGATCCCCTCCCAACTAGAATCCTAATATGTCTAATGGCTGTATTATTAACTAATATTACCCTTTTATAAGAATCCCAAGTTTTTGCTGACTCTGGAAAGGACCATATAAGTTTGGACCACAAGGTTTCACCTAATTGCAATTTCTAGAAAAGCTTAAGTGAAAAGCTCTGGATTACTACTTCTAGTTTCCTAAAGTTGAGGCCATTCTGAGTATGAGGTTGGCACAAACCTTGCCATGATTTCCAGTGTTTCTTAGTGATGGTTTCATTATCACCCCATAAGAAATTCCTTAAAATCCTATCTATCTGATTAATTGTGTGCTTTGTGGGAGACATGACACACCATACATGTTGTGGTATTGCTGCTAGAACATGCCTAATTAGGACTTCTCTTCCTGCCATATTAAGCCATTTATTGGTCCATTTAAGAATCCTAGAGCTAATCCTTTCTATTAGTGATTGGAAGTATACATTTCTTTTCCTACCTTTAAAGATTGTTACTCCTAAATAGGGGAAAGGGAAAAAAACCTTGTTTCATTTTAGTAATGTTCTTTACTAAGTGAATTCTAGATGGGCTGGTCCTTTTGCCCATGTAGAATGCACTTTTGGAGAAGTTTATTAACTGTCCTGAAGCCATTTCATAATGGTTCAGGAAATTAACAAGGTTCTTGGCAGATTTCTTTGTCGCTTTGACAAAGATAACCGTGTCGTCCGCGTAAGAGAGGTGAGTTATGTTCATTGATCCCTGGGGCATGGTGAATCTGTCAATATACCCTAGGTGAAACATTTGTTTCAGTCCTCGATTGAGGAGTTTAGTTATAAAATTGAATAAAATGGGTGAAAGAGGGTCCCCTTGTTTAAGTCCTCTTGTTGGCTTGAAAAATCCATACGGTGAACCATTAATGAGGATCGAGAACCAGGCTGAAGTTATGTTTCTGAGTATTAATGAC
>JAULKM010000013.1:6050772-6062174 GCA_032355605.1 Rubia tinctorum
TCCTTTTATGGCAAAAAGTACATCATTCTCAACCATTCATTAAACTTTTTACTCTCCTCATTCAATTTCATCCACACATTTCAACTTGCAAAAAAATAAATAAACCTATGGTGCCAAACATAGAAAAACGGAGGGAGTACAAGGTATATTTATTATTAATATACATTTAGATTTGCTCATTGGAGTCGTCATGCAACAAGATATGTTCTCAAAATTTTCCTTGTTAGTATCATAGCTCAATGTTAGACCAGTGAACGTATATTCTCACTTTTTTTTATCTGTAACCATTTCCTTCCATGTTAACGCAATGTATAGTATCACAACGCATGAGGGCGTGTTAAAAGTGTTAAGACCCTCACATTGGTTGTGAAGTAAGTTATAACTCAATATATAAGGTTATAGATCTTTACTGCAAGTGAGGATCTCTTTTCTATATCAACCTTTAAGAGCTTCTTGAGCAAGCACCACTTCCCTTGATGCCTATTTTGATTCTGACTAGCAACTTGTCTTATTACTCGGTTATCTATCATTGAAAAAACAGTCAACTGTTTCTTGTTCATCTGAAGCTGAATATAGGTTCATGGCTAGTGCTGCTTGTTAAATTTTTTGGAGTATTTCTTCTCTTATTTGTTGTCTTCTTGTCATTCACTCATCTCCAGTACGAATGTTTTGTGATAGTCAGGTTGTCATCCATATCGCTATGGATCATGTATTTTATGAATGCACCAATCTCATCAAAATTGATTATTATTTTGTTTGTTATTTCCTTTTTTCACTTACTATTTTTACTCATAATCTTCTCTCGACTGAGCAACCAGCGGGCATGTTTCCATAAGATTAGGAAAGGCTGCTTTTCTACATCTCCTCTCTAAGTTGGCAATTCTTAATCTCCATAATCCAATTCTTAATCTCCGATATTTTTTAAACATATAGATCTAATTTTAGAGTTGTAAGGCAACAAGATATTTGCTCAAAATCTTCATCATTTCAAGTTTGTTAAATGCAATTCAAAACTGAAATATCTATTAAAATTAAAAATTGGATCTACTCGTAATTCATTCCTAAGAAGTTGAGTTTGCACTTCCTCCGTTCAACTTTGCTTGACATACTTTTCACTCAACTTTTTCAATTTAAGTTTGAACATAAATTTCGTATAGTATATAAGTAGTAATATTATCACGCAAGATATTGTGAGATTTTTCGTAACATGTACTTTCTAAAAATCAAAATTTTATATGCCGCTGGAATGCGTAATAAAAATTATTAGTGGACAAACATGCCTTAAAAAATTGGATGAAAAAAGTGTGTCAAACAAAACTGAAAGGGAAAGATTGGAAATGAGATTAAAAATTAATAAAATAGTATAAGTGTCTCTGAAACAAGAAATGATATTATATGTTGACGAATGATTAAATTGAAAGACAATTAATTATTTAAAAATAAAATAAAATATATAATAAAGACATATATATATATATATATTGTTTCGTGCAAAAAATAGCAAAAAAAGGATATTGGTTTTTTTGTTTAGGATAGAGCGTAAAAAGATGTAAATTCATAAATTTTGTGGCCCCTGAATTATTAACATCGTTCACTTTTGGGTCCTTATATTTTTTTTGAATACTTTTGACCCCATAACTTACAAAACTGTTGAGTCGTGATCATTCCGTCCAGTCAAAACATTAACTCTAAAGTTTTCTCCATTAATTGAGGGTAAAAATGACTTTTCATCTTTTGATATACAACCCAGCCCCAATATCTTTTTTAATAACAACCAACTTCCTATCTTTATTAACTACAACCAAGTCCCTGTCTATATTAATTACAAATGAGCCCCCTGATCTTCTTCGACCACCATCTTCTTCGACAACCCAGCCCCGTGTTCTCCACCACCGCAACTGTAATTCTTTCCGGCCAGATGACCTCCGATAAGCGCTCCTTCTCCCTACTCCCCCACTTCCTCATTTGGCCCTCCATTATAATTCTCAGCGCCTACATCCTCTACTCCTTTAACACCATCTTCAACACCCGCAACATCTTCACCAAACACTTGCTCATTGGAATTCGCAACCTCCTGTCACGCCTCTTCCTCGACCTCCTCGTCGTCGACCATCTCCACCTCAACAAGAAGCCCTTCTTCAAAGGTCTTGCCATGATTTTCGACCGTTAGTGCCCAGTCCTCCTCCTCGACTTCGGCTCCCGCCCCTCCTCATTGTGTCCTCTGCCGCCGCCACGGAGGAGTGCCTTCACGAGAAGACTCCATCTTCGCCAACTGACCGGATATGCTTCCCAGGAAATACCTCGCTATGGCTACACGTCGCTGGTGTGGGCCCCGTACATCGATCATTGGAGAAGAAGTGTTTGCGAATTCCTGTACTTCTTCCCATCAGGGATTACAGGAGGAAAAGGTTCTTTTCTTATGATATGGCCTATGGTGGTGGCGGGTTCGCAACAAGGGAAAGGGAAAAGAAAGGAAAGGAAAGGAAAGGAAAATGCAAAGGGGAAGAGGAAGGGAAAACGAAAAGGAAAAAATATTTTTTACCATTAAAATTGACGCTTTGACTTAACAAAATGGTTATGACTCATCAGTTATGTAAGTTGAGGGATAAAAATGTTTAAAGAAAAGATGAGAGATCAAAGGTGATCGATGGTGATAGAGCGGGGGATACCAACATCGTTTGCCCTTCTCAAAATATAGATAGGAATATAATAGAGAAAATTTATATTTCCGCTCATACTACAATAGTATAATGTGTAAGGAAATGTAAAAGTATCTTGACAAGTTTTTGACCATTCTTATTTACTCCCTCCGTCCCCTTTTTAGTGTCATACGTAACTATTCATCAATAATGTTGATTCTGTTTGTATTGTAAAAATATATAAATTTATAAATGTGAAAAATATCACATGAGATACTGTTATATTCATCGTAACACATATTTTTAGAATATTTAATTTTCATAATTTATATTTAAACATAATTTAAGATATTAAAATCAAAAAATCATCATTGAATAGTGACAAAAGAGGAAGTAAGACACTAAAATAGGGACGGAGGGAGTACTTATTTTGATATTATAAGTATTTTATAAAATTAAAATGGCTAACACTAGTGGTACTTTATCATTTTATCTCCCGACATCGAACTAGTCAATTTGATTCTATTTTATTTTATCTTTCTTCTGCTCTTTTGGACCAAGACTAGATTCTTTGTTATGTATTTTTGGTTTTTTTTTTCTTTCTTTCTGTAGTTTCCTTTTGCCAGGTAATGTAATTGACTATTTATGGATTTGAAGTTCGTTACTTTGTACTATGTGGAAAATGAAAATACATAGGTTATTAAATTAATTTCCCGTAAATGAGTTTGTATTCATAAATAGGGATGGATTCAGTACGGTTACCGTCACTTTTTTACTAATATCATATACCATACCAATGATGTCGGTATATTATTTTTTAAAAATCAATACCATACCAAATCCTTGGTATACCAACATATCGGTATATCAAAAAAGTCGGTTGATATCGATATGGTATGGTAGCATGCCACCAAATGTAAAATATAATGAACAAATTTTTAATTCATAAAAAAATTGCATATAATGAAATTTTTTATTGCATAAGCATAATTTTATAAAATTAAATATTTTGTAATCATAATAATAAAGTAAGATAAATATCACATTAAAAACTATAGTGTAAGTTATATGAATAAATGAAAATTTTGATTTTGATTTATTTTTGTTAGACTTAATACAAAAATATCGGTTGTAAAGAAATCTTATTTAAGAAAAATAATTTAATTTTTTTCAATATCCAACATATTGGAACTAAATTATAGAATGCATATTTCAAATATTTGTTATATAATATTAATGAATGACTGAATCATAACTAAATAAAATCTCAAAATTTAAATATTAGTTGTAATTTTTAATGTATATTGTGTGTTGGGTACGGTAGTACCATGGTAGTATTTTCTCAATACCATTACAATCATATCATAAGTGTATGGTACGGTACTACCGTACCACATCATCAATTACCAACGTATATAGTACGAATGATACGTGGTTCAGTTTGTAAGTTGGTTGGTACGGTATTTTGACTCAAAATACCAGCCCTATTCATAAACTGAAATATATATATATATATATATATAGAGAGAGAGAGAGAGAGAGAGAGAGAGAGAGATTACAAGAGTGGTAAAATAAGGAATGGACTCTAATCTAGTCACAATGCTTATCCTGATCTAGTTAGGAATCTAACTTATTTTAACACCCCCTTCAAAAGAAGCGTCGGATTATTAGAAACACAAAAATTGGATCTAAAGAACTCAAAAAATGGAGTGAGAGCCCCTTGGTGAAGATGTCTTCTATCTGAAGAGAATTAGGAACAAGAGCAACATGCAACTTGCTAGAAGAGACTAACTCCCGAACAAAATGACAATCAATGTCGATGTGCTTCGCCCGCTCGTGAGAAACCGAATTCTAATCCAAGAAAATCCCATTGTTGTTGTCACAAAGTAGAATAGGCGCACCAGACAAAGGAACATGAAGATCGGGCTGAAGATGAGTCATCCAAACAACTTCAGAAGCAGTATTAGCCAAAGCCTGATACTCTAATTCAGTGCCAGAGAGAGAAAAGGTGGGCTGTTTCTTCTCACTCCAAGAAACCAGATTGCCTCCTAAAAAGATAGCATATCCATAAGTCGAATGCTGATTCTCTAGACATCTGGCCCAATCAGCATCCGAACAACCCAGTCCTCAGGTGATGAAGCAGCTCAAAAACTGAGCCCAAAATACAAAGTCCTTCGAACATCTCGAGGGTCCTGAAGATACTGACTGACAGAATTAACTGCAGAATTAAGTCTAGATGGGTAATGGTCAGATACTGGAGAGCTCCAACCAAAGACCGATAGAGCGTCAAATTCTGGAACTGAGGACTCGTAGTACTGTGAAGATGAGAATTCGGCAGGAATGGAGTAGAGCCAGGCACCACATCTGACATACCAGCCCAAGAAAGAATGTCCCGAGCATACTTTGCTTGAGCTCGAAGAATTCCCGAGGCAGTAAGCATAACTTCCAGGCCAAGAAAGTACTGTAATCACCCAAATCCTTTATAACAAACGCTTGATGGGTGCGATCAATGAACTTCCAAATAAGAGTAGAATCAATCCCAGTCAAGATAATGTCATCGACATAGACAATCAAATATATCAACGAAGAACCCCGGGAGAGCACAAATAATGATGTATCAGCAAAATTACAGCGAAAACCAAGTTGAGATAGATATGTACTGAATCGCTGAAACCATGCCCGCAGAGCCTGCTTCGGACCATAAATAGCCTTACGCAGACGGAAAAACATATCCGGATGAACATCCTTGTAGCCAACTGATTGAGCCATATAAATAGGAGAATCAAGCAAGTCGTTGAGAAAGGCGTTCTTGACGTCCAACTGATGAAGAAGCCAGGCTTGCATGGTGCGAATGGAAAGAATGGTCAGAATGGTAGAGGCTTTGACCACAAGACTTAAGGTGTGGTCAAAGTCAAAATCAGGAATCTGAGAGAAACTCAATGCCACTAGGTGTGCCTTATGGCAATCCACTGCACCATCTGGCAATCCACCGCATCATCGTGAACGCATCATCCCAATGTCTTAGGACAAGCATTGTGAGTTTGATCCGCATCATATGAAGCAGAGTGTTGTAGGAGAGTTTTTCATCGGCCAAATTGAGTGAGGAGGATGTCGGGAGTGCGTCGGATTTGATAGGAAAAGGGGGGAAGGGTAAGGTGCAGCCGCCGGAAAAATAAAGAGGGAGAGAGGCGGCCAAAATAAAATAAAAATCTAGGATTTACGGGTTTGGATCAGAAGAGGCTCTGATACCATGATAAATTAATTTCCCGTAAATGATTATGTATTTTTAAACTGAATAAATAGAGAGATTACAAGAGAGGTAAAAATAAGGAAATGATTATAATCTAGTCACGATGCTTATCCTGATCTAGTCAAGAATCTGATTTATTCTAACACTCTTGATTTCGTCTAGCTCAATAAAAAAAATTCTTTAGTATATGGTACCATAATTTTAGTTTTTTGAAATTAGGTGAGTGAAATTAAATTTAGAAACTAAAAAAAAAGTAGAATGAGTGGATAAAATTGAAGAAATTGTTTCAAAAATAAATAAGTAGAGTGCCAATATAAAATAATCAACCTAAAATTAAAAATCTCATATATAGAGGAGCATAGGGAGTACTTGTATCTTCACTTTCTTGTTCTAAAATTTTAATACTACAAAAAACCACAATTTTTACCTAGGTTCTAAAGAACTTTTCATCTCATATTTTTCTTTTTAAGATAACCGAGATAAAAAAGAGGCACAGTAAATGTACAGTGGCGGAACTAGATCACATTTTCAGGCGGGGCGGGGCGGGGCAGCGCGGGGCAGGGCTAGGAGGGGCGGGGCATGGCGGGCTGCATATATACTCCTCAGTCACCAGAGTTTTGGGGGGGCGGCCGCACCGGCTTGCCCCCCTAATTCCGCCGTTGTAAATGAATATAATGTTTACCTCGGTTCGCATCGAGGTAAAAATTATGATAGCCAGTATAACAAACTGATCAATCGAATTCGCTCCCAACGTAGGTTCCACTGTGTGTTCAGCTGAAACCAGAACCAAAAGTGGACTGATGTAGGTTGAGTTAGTATTGTAAATTAAAAACACAACTGAAAGCGGAACGGTTGTCGATTCTACCTTTTATATTTCATGACAGAATACTCTTTTTCGGCAACTGGGAAGAAATCATACAGAACTAAAAGCACGCACAAATTTCACCCAATTCAGCTACAAATACAAAATAACAGCCAAAAATAGTATAATGTACACAATTCCATACACATTATACAAATAAAATAAGAAAATAGCACATTATTGTAGAATGTTGGAAGAAATAATTAGCGGTTTGGTCTTTTGGAAAAAATATGAGTAAATTTATAAAACTGTATATCAGTATAAAACTTGGATATCGATTTGAGTCGCGTTAACATACGTTTTCCTTAAAGAGTAATTCGACTCGGTTACTGCCTTGGGTTGCACGAATTATCCTCGAGGATAAAACAATTGAATGCCCTCTTGATCTAGGCTTGAAACAAGAGAAATGATTTGAGTGTTTTTTGGTTACTTATTAAACTGAGAAAATTATAAAATTTTCACTTGTTTTTATGTGCATGCATACGCATGTTTATATAGGAGGTGTTCCAAGAAGATGCTACCCCTCATAGAAGTTGTGGGTTATTGGTCACTACTACAATAATACAATTCTAATACAATGCATCTTTCCACATTCAATGTACCATAGTTATTAGAAATGAATTATGAAACAACGCATCTCTCCACATGAATGATTACATTTTCCACATCCAATGTACCGTAGTCAACAGAAATGAATTTTGAAACAACGCATCTCTCCACACCAGAATAAGACAGGTTAGTCATCAAAATTCTGACCAACGTAATTTAATACTTATCCAAAAACAGTAAGCTCGTAGAAAGTTTATACAAGTGTGCACTCTTTACCACCAAACTTGTTTTAGCATCTCCAGCTCACAACTACTCGAATCCAATCATACTTAAATAGCTTGTGTTTCTTAAAACACCAACAATCCTCCCCCATTTAAGTATTATCCTTGATTCGGAAAATCCAACAACCAAACCAAAACAAGTGCATAAATGAAAATATCTTGAAGATTGAATTTTCACCTTAGTGAAATATACATTCCAAATATTCGAGAATCGGGGTGTCTTTAAAGATTGAACCCTTCAACCCATTTGAACACTTGAAGATAATCCACACACAAGATCAAATACAACTTAAAAGCTTAAAACCGACACTATACAAGCCATGTGTCACTATCCATTCATGAGTGCATATAAATCCAACCCCAAGCTTCTTGAAGCGGCTACATTTCACACTTCCTATAGGTGAATCCATTTAACCGTACTCCTGCAAATGTACTTAGTCAAAAGATCCATTAAGAAGATAAATTTCAACCTAACTTTCATGCAAGTCCAAACATATTACCTTTGGGATATGAAATCATATGTATCAATCTCAAATAATAGACCTTCCACATTGAATTTTACTCCAACGTCGTATTAGATCAAAATTGGGTATCCCATAATCAAAGATTTAAATAGACTTTAAACCCATTCCGATCACCGACTTGTTTACCAAGTCCCTAGCTAGTCCCTTCGTCAGGAGTTTGGCTTTGGTCCTTAGACCCTTGCCCGAAATGGTTTGATGCCACTCCTGCCTTGCTCTTTCTGACACGACAATCACGTTTGAAGTGTCCTGTCTTGCCACAAATCTAACATGCACCCTTAGCCTTCTTGTTGGACTCTTTGCTTGTGTTATTAAATAGGCGCTTCTTCCCCCTTTTCTTCTTAGAACTATCACCCTCTTCCATCATATTAACTGAGGAGAGCCCCATAGTCTCTTTATCTTTGGACTTGCAATTTTCCTGTGCCCTTAGAGTTTTCTCTACACGCAAATGGCTTCCGAGTTGAACAAGGGACAATTCTTCCTTTTTGTGCTTAAGCATGTGCTTGAAATCCTTCCATGAAGGTGGAAACTTGTCGATTATACTTGACACAGAAATAGATTCATCCATTCCTAGTTTATGTTGTGCAAATTGCCCTAAAGTTCGGAGCAATTAATTTTACTGCTCCATAACAGACCTAGAGTCAGACATCTTGTAATTCATAAAATTACTGACAAGAAATTTCTTACTATAAGCATCCTCATCCATGTATTTTGACTCTAAGGAATTCTACAACTCTTTTGCAGATTCAACATTTTGATAAACATCAAATAGTGAGTCAGACATACCATTCAAGATGTGACCACGACAAATGTAGTCATCATTTTCCCATTTGTTCCTACAACGAGTTTCTTCCATTGGTTCATCATTTGTTGGTTCTGTCATTGGAGTAGACAAAACATATGCCACTTTCAGAGTTGTAAGGAGAAAATGCATCTTCTTCTGCCATCTACGGAAATCAACACCTTCAAACTTTTCCAACTTCCCAAACTTGGATGTCATATCATGTAAGGATGTCATATCTTGTACGGTAAATAATTACTCTTTAAGAATGTTGTAGAATGTTGGAAGAAACAATTAACGGTTTGGGCTTTTGGAAAAAAAATATGAGTAAATTTATAAAACTGTATATTAGTATGAAACTTGGATATCGATTTGAGTCGCATTAATACGCTTTCCTTAAAGAGTAATTCAACCTGGTTACTGCCTTGGGTTGCACGAATTCTCCTCAAAGATAAAACAATCGAATGCCCTCTTGATCTAGACTTGAAACAAGAGAAAAGTTTTGAGTGTTTTTTGGTTACTGAGTAAACTAAGAAAATTATAAAATTTTCATTTGTTTTTTTGTGCATGCATACGCATGTTTGTGGGTTATTGGTCACTACCACGCTTAAACAATCTAATACAATGCATCTTTCCACATTCAATGTACCATAGTTATCAGAAATAAATTCTGAAACAACGCATCTCTCCACATGAATGATTACATTTTCCACATCCAATGTACCGTAGTCATCAGAAATAAATTCTGAAACAATGCATCTCTCCACAATAAAATAAAACAGGTTAGTCATCAAAATTCTAACCAGCATAATTTAACACGTATCCAAAAACAATAAGCTCGTAGAAAGTTTATACAAGTGTGCACTCCGCACCACCAAACTTGTTTTAACATCTCGAGCTCACAACTACTCGAATCCAATCATACTTAAATATCTTATATTTCTTATTAAAACAACAACAAGAAAATGGATGCAAAAAAGTCACTACAAAAAGAAAGGATCTTTCCTTCATCACCATGTGATCCTTCTTCGTAAAACATAGATTCCATGCTTGCTGCTGGAAAAGCCATGAACCAATGATTTTACGAATTCACTTACCTGACATAAATTAAAATTTCTTCACTTTTTTGCGTGCTTATTAGTGTATGGATTTTTTGAGTTATGGAACGTTATTTTGTATTCCGCCCGAAAAATGAATGGAAGAAACAAAGTAAAAGAACGATTCGATCATTAATTCAACCAAGGGAAAGAAAACGAGTTGAAAAACTACCCCCATGATCAGCTATGATGAAACAAAGAATGAAAGTGGCGGTGCATCAAAGAATGATTTTTCTTTGGATTTAATTAAATCCCAGGTACACAGCAACTTAGTACCATTGAGTGCAAGAGAGTACGTAGAACTTGAAAGTGGAGGTGCATTGATATTTGGGGTAAACTCATTCATGTCCCCTAATTCTTGTGTTTGTGCATATATACCCCCGAGTTTTTTAAAAGTGCATTTGTACCCCTTGATTAGTTGTGCCATGATAACTAATACCCCTCCTGCCTGAATCCGGCCATTTCCGACCGTTGACCGACTTGAAATGACTAAAATGCTCTTTGAGCCAAACTATAAAACTGAATGGACAAGTTTGCCCTTAAGTCCCGCCTCCACTTCCATCAGTCTGCCACCACCACCGCTGCCACACTGCCACCACCACTGCTGCCACACTGCCACCAACGCTGCCAATCTACCACCTTCATTGCTCTACCACCACCTTCACCTCCACCGCTCCACCACCACCTCCCCTACCTTCGCTACTCCACCCACAACCACAACCACAACCACAACCACCGCCACCCTAACCCGCCTCCACCTCCGTCACTCTGCCACCAAGAAAAGTCTCCATCCCAGACACAAATCATTCCTCACGAAGTCTTAAACCTTCTGTAAAAAAAGGGGGAAAAAGTAAAATCTAAACCGTACCAAATTCTAACATAAATGAATCCCTCAAAGCACACCAAATACACGACGTGACATCGAACAACTCAATATAATCAGCGACTGCAACATCAAATCAATAAAACCTCACAATCACAGATAAACGAACACGGGAATCAACAATGAATAGAACAGCAGAATACTTGCTATAACCAAGAAGAAGAACAAGCTCCTCACCATTTTTCTCAATTTCAACAGCAGCTATTCAGCTGCGCGGGCTGTAGAGTCCTAGTACTCATAGAACAGCAGTAGCAAAATAGCACTTCAAAACTACTTGCAATAAATACACCTAGTATAAAACATAAATAACGCATGATTTTACAAGTTAGAAACAATTACATTATCAACCACCTAATATAAAAAATATAATATACATTTCAGAGTTAAAACAGTCTATAAGATCATCATTTCCTATTGCTAGAAAATTTAATGTATAACCTCTTTCGAAATATGAATGGGAAAATATCTGGCATATTATCATTACTTCAGTCTGGTACATCGACTCTACATTGATTCTTCAAGAAGTTGTACATTGATTC
>JAULKM010000013.1:6106576-6118591 GCA_032355605.1 Rubia tinctorum
TCATACAAAGATCAGGAAATAAAACATGGAAAACCATAAGAGAAGGTGAAGAATAAGACGAAACGGAACAAATTTTCAACATACCTCTTTCTATAAGTTGGGAATACGACAAGGACCGACCAACCTGTACAACAAAAGGCAAAATTGCAACGCTGCAAAAACCCTAGCGTGGTGATGAACAGAATCCGACCAAACAAAATAACAAAAATTGGAAGAAGGAGATGCGAAGAAGAATGCGTGGCAATGAACTGAATAGGAGAGAAGGTGAGAGGCCCTAAATATGACTTCATGTGACAAGAATCAATCCCCAAAATCCGGCGAAAGTGATGTAATTTCAGGGAAACTGATGCAGGAACCAAAAAGACAAAAGCATAGAAGAAACGTGAGGAATATGCTGGGTCAATTACATCATCCCATATTTACACAATAGGCCAAAAAAAAGTTTTGAAAAATTGCAAGAAGGTCCTTCGTCAACCAACCCTCAAAGGTAACTCCCGGTTTATAGGTTTTCAATAGATAAAATTATGCATCACAAATGCGTGGTGTTCATCCAGCTAGTCCCTAGAAAAACAACACTAAAAAATGGCTATGCCATTATCATACCAGCAAAGGAGTGCGGAAAAACTGGCCAAACCGGTGATAATGAAGAAAGTTTGGTACCTTTCCGCTGGCATCTCTGGTCGTGCATCACAATATAAAATGATTTAAAGAATAATAATTACAAAACAGTCCTCAAGAAAAGCTCTGCTCATACGCTACCTTCTGCTGAGAAAGATGGTCCCAAGATTTTGTCAACTTTTTCTCCCCATTCAACCTCTGAACTTCTACTCCTACCCCTTCACCACCCTTTCCTATACATTCCGTGTTCTGCCATTTGTACTTCAAAATTTCTGCAAATCTTCTCATTTATACCATTTCACCATCTCTTCAGATGCAGTAGCACAAACAAACGCCATTTTACATGCAGAGCTTTAGAGCAGCACCAGAAGCAGCAGTTTCACCCATGTACTGCCATCCATTACCAGCATATTATCCCAGGTGCCCTTTTATTTTTGGTGCATTTGGCCATCATCTTGGGTTGATGCATGTGTTTTGAGCATTTAGTTTGTCACTTTGTCCTAGTTTATGTGCATTTTCTTTATTTTTTTTTTCTCTTTTCAAGGTGATGGTGGTTTCATTGGTTGACAATATACAAGAGTTTGCCTTTTGGGGTTTATTTTTCCTCTTTCACGGTTCTTGCTTGGATTAGGAAAAATGTTTGCTTTTTGTTTCAGTTTTTAGGTGATGAGCTAGTAGTTTATCACAGATGTAGTGCATTTTCTTGATTTGATTTGATTTTCTAAATAAATTGGTGTTTTAAATTTTTTTTTGCTAGTGCATATACACTAGAAGATACGGATACTGAGTTTATTTTTGGGTTTTCCTATTTGTTGTTTTTTCTGATGAGGTGTAGATAGTTATTTAGTAGAAATGTGTAAAAGATTACTTTTTTTTTGCTTGTTTGTCTTTCAGTTTCAGATACAATGATAGAGATGGTAATTAATGTATAACCAGTTTTATAAACAAATGTTGTGGTAGTTTCAGTGGTTCACATTAATTGATTGGTGGGTTCTTCTTCCTCTGTTGTATGGGACAATGTTTGGATAACTTTTACTTGAGTTGGGATAAAAGATTGTTTTTTTGTTTGTTTTAGTGTTCAGATATTCTGGTGGAGATGCTCATGATTATTTTTTTAAGAATTTACGGGTTATAATTGTGTTTTTGTATTCGTGTACATTATATTGTAGTATAAAAGACCTAAACTCAATTAGAAAAAGAATTCTAATATAATTACAATTACAATTAATATTTACATAATATTACAATTCCTTAATACTCCTCCACAAGTTGGAGCATAAGGATCAGAAATGTTCAACTTGTTAATTAAAGAATGAAGCTGATTTCCCCCAAAATCTTTGGTAAACAAATTCGCAGAATGATCAGTCGTGCGAATATAATGAGTAACAATAGTACTGGACTGCACAAGATCACGGAAGAAATGACAATTAACTTCTATATGCTTAGTACGTTTATAGAACACCGGATTAGCTGCAATGTGGAGAGCACATTGACTGTCACAAAACAGCTGCATATGAGAATATTGCACAACACCCAAGTCTAGAAGCAAAGAGCTAAGCCACAACAACTCACAACATTCAACTGTATAGCACGATACTCCGTTTCAGCAGAAGTATGAGAAATTGTAGGTTGTTTTCTCGATCTTTCATGAAACCGGAGAATCACCAGTGGCCACAAAGTATCCAGATAATAATTTACACGTAAAAGGGCAGCCAGCCCAATCCTTATCATAATAAGCGGTCAAATGTAATGAATTACATGAAGAGAAATAAATCTTGATCAGAATGACTCTTCAGGTAGTGAAAAACACGTATTGCAACTTGTCAGTGAGGAACACAAGGAGACTTCATAAACTGAGCAAACATATGAACAAAATAACTAAACTCATGACATGTAATAGTGAGGTAAATGAGGCAACCCACCAATTGCCAGTAATGTTCAGAGTCATCATAAAGAAGTCTTTCAACTTTCACAAAATCATGCTATTGCTCCATATGAAAGTCAGTCGGTTTAGAAGTCGACAAACCTGTGTCTGATAAAATATCTATGACATATTTTCCTTTGTGAAAGAAGCACCCCATCCGGTTTTCTAGCAGTCTCTATGCCCAAGAAATATTCAAGTGTACCGAGTTCTTTTATTGAAAACAACTCAAGTTTTTCTTGAATTTAGAGATAAGCGACGAAAAACTACCAGCAATGATCAAATTATCCATGTAGACAAGGACATGAAAGGAAATTGAGTCACGGGTAAAAGCAAATAAAAAGTAATTTGTCTTGCTTTAAACAAAATCAAATGTACGTAAAGACTAAGCCAACTTCGCAAATCAATTGTAAGGAGCTTGGAGAATACCATATAAAGATATCTGAAGCCGACAAACCTGGCTAGGAGTCCCATGTATATTTCCTCATGTAAATCACCATGAAGGAAAACATTATACCCATCAATTTGGTGAAGTTCTCAACCTCGAATAACTGCAATTGATAGAAATAGACGAACTGAACTCATTTTCGCAACAAGAGTAAATATTTCAGAATAGTCAATACCTGGCGGTTGCTAAGAACCACGAGACGAGCTTTCTGACACTCAATGGAACCATCAGATTTGAACTTGGTGCAATACACCAATATGCATCCTCTTATGCAGATAGTAAAGACAGTCCAAATCTGATTGCGCTCAAATGCATTAATCTCATCAGCCATTGCATCATGCCAATAAGCATATTGGGAAGCCTCAGAGTAAGTGGTGGGATATGCACTATACGTTACTACACCCAAAAATTTAGAATGTGTACTAGAAAATTTATCACAGTTTACAAAATCAATTAAAGGATAGAGAACACCCGAAGAATGTGATGTCGTAGGTATGGTTGTAGCAGTGGAGGATTATTAATATCAGCAATAGAGCAGACATAATCTTGCAGATAAGTAGGAGGTCAACACCAATCACAGTCTTCGTATCCAGCAGATGAAGCCAATAAACTCCCCCTAGCTGTTCAGCTACACTAATCACAACTCTTGTACTGATTTTCTGTAAAATGCAATAATTTACAGTAAACAAAGTTAAACATTTCAGTGCAAATTAACAATCTAGAACATGATAATAAATGACATTGCAGGGAAGGTATGTACAGTACATGAGTAAGAGTAACATCCCCAAAGCGAAGAGAATCGTCTTGGGATGCAGATGACACAAATTCATCAGACAATAGAACATTCACAGAATGAACAGTAGGAATATGAATAAGAGAACCCTGATATGAGGCTACCGAATCAAGAATACATGATATATAGACTTACATGACCCAAGGTCAGACACATTATTAAACTGATTAAATAAATGTAAGGTCGTACCCCACTGGTTATCAGACAGAGTAGGACCAAAGTCAGTGCAGGCCGGGATATGTCCGGAAGCAGCAACGGCATGGCCGGGAGGGCATACGGTGGTGCCGGCAAAAGGAGGCGGTGCTGGGCTAGCGCCGAAGGCTCTTCCGACGTTCCTGGCAGCGACGGTTGGCTGGTTCGGCGCCGTCTTCTTGGTCTTTTGGTTCAACTCTTTGAACCAATCCAGTACTCTAGTGAGCTTGAAATAGATATCTTTGTCAAGATCCTTGCGATTACAATGTGTACAGATCAATTTCTTGCAATCAACTGAAGTGAGAACAATTGGTGAAGAAATCATGTTGAAGGTGGTGGACGTCGTGCAAATCATGTTAGAGAGTCAATTGAATTCTCACGAGACAAAAAATGACTCTGTGATTCTCCTCCTGAGCAACAAGGGCATATACACGCACGCCTGTTGTAAGTAGATCGGTGGTCATGATGTTGGTCCGCAAGGTGTGATAGCCTTCATCAAGACCTATGAGAAATTGGTAGATCATATCTTTCTCATTTCTAGGAAGGCGTTGGCAGCATGGTTGCAAGTGCACAGTGGTTTACAAGTTTCACAGGTGCAAACTAAAGTAGGCCGAAGGGAGCAGACGATGGATCGACAGTGTCAGTGGTACGGTGGATCGATGTGGTGGCGCGTGGAGAAGACTGCGGCAGCGCGTGGAGCACGGGCGGCGCGTGAAGTAACACGCGCGGCCGAATCAGTCACAATCGGTCAGCAGGCGGTCACTGCAGCTGAAGGAGAAGCTACGGCGGCAGTCGGCTGTGGATCGGCGGAGAGATAACCGGGGTAATGCGTCTGCACGTGGTGAAGACGGCGGTGGTGCGTTCGATCGGTGGTCGTCGGCTCCAACGTAAGATTCGCAGCGGAAATTTCTTTAAGGTTCAGGATTTTAGGCTCTGATTTTATGAAAAATTTATGGGGTAATAATTGTCTATTTGTATTCATGCTCTGGGGTAAATTATATAATAGTACAAAAGATCTAAATTCAACTAGAAAATGAATTCTAATCTAATTACAATTACAAGTAATATTCACATAATATTACAATTCCTTAATAATTTTTATTCATAGTAATGAGATTCAAACATTAGGAACATTGATAGGTTTATTTATATGATGCATCGTACTTCTTTTGTATGTGCATTAGTTGTTATATGGTCTAGTGCAGAGGTGGCAATGATGGTAGAAATTGGGGAAACTTTGTGGATCTTGGAGAGCTAGAGCAGTCAGTGTTTCACCAAGAGGATGCTGTTGATTTAAGCAGAAGTATGCTTTCTCCTTTTCCTATCTCTATCCTTTGCTTATCAACTACCATCTATAATTATTAGAGACTAAAAAATGCAGCATTGTAAATAATTTGTATAGGTTCTGTATATAATGACATGAAGCCAAGCAATGCTGTTGTTCGTTCTAACTTGCAGTTTGGTGGTCTTCACGCGGTAAATAGATTATTTTTAACATTTTCTTTTCTTTGGTGAGTGAAAAAGATGCATTCTTGGCATGATTAATGGTGATTGGCATAATGCAGAATATGGGTTCTACTGAGCTTGCTTCATCAGCAACCGTTGCAGATACAGAGCAGTTCTTGATGCCGAAGGGGGTGATGATTAGTTCGGGGAATGTCGGTACTATGGGTAATGGAAGCTATGAGAATTGGGGGGAGTCTGGAATGGCAGATAATAGCCAACAGACTGATACCGATACGGATGTTGACACTGACGATAAAAGCCAGGTACGTTTCTCATGTTTAGTGTGATTTGTCTGACTGTTTTGGAAGCAAACCTCATTGTTTCTTTGAAGACCTTATGAGTTTTAAGGGTTTATATTTTAGGGGAATGATGTTTATGTTTCATTAGGTAGAGTGAGAGAAAGTCCTGTTAGTCTGGTTGTCTTTGAATCGTGTTTTCGTGTCGGAAATGTTGAAAGGTATACATCAATGGCTTACCTTTCCTTTGATTTTCAGTTTAATGGTGTTCAACATGGAGCCGTAGTTGTGGATTCAAGGGAGCAGTCTGGAGGAAGAACTGGAGACCAAAAGGTTGGTTTTTTTGCTTGCGGTTTGCTCATATGTTGTATGATTTAACTCCGCATTTTGATTCTCACACCTGGTTTAATTATATCATGTGTAGACACTTCGAAGATTGGCTCAAAACCGAGAGGCTGCCAGAAAAAGTCGATTGAGGAAGAAAGTAATGTCACCTCTGCCTCTGGAATTCGTCTCTCTTTTCAAGATAGTATTATATATTTGTAAATCAAGTTCTGATGATCTATGAATTTGAACATGTGCAGGCCTATGTTCAACAGCTGGAAAACAGCCGGCTTAAACTTGCACAACTAGAGCAGGAGCTCAAACAAGCACGACAGCATGTGGGCTCTCACTCAGTACCCTCCTACTCATGACTAAATTTATCATATACTTGTTGAATGGAAGGGATTTATATGGAAAATTCCTTTGTTTAATCGTGCTCTTTCCTTCACGAAAACTCTTTTCTAGTGAGTAACGAATAGTAATAAAGTTGCGAGTAGCTAACGGGAGTGATAGCTTAATGACTATTGCTGATGGATCCAGGGTTCGTATATTTCTAGTGGGTATTCAAGAGATCACCAGAGCCATTATTCTTGTGGAAATGGTAAGTTCAGTTTTATCAGGTCATAATGTAGGCTACCAAATATTTGAAAATGTTGGGATCTCACCAAACGGTGATTTGAACAGGGGCAATGGCATTTGACTTGGACTATGCTCGCTGGCTCGATGATCATCAGAGGCTGACCAATGATCTCAGCTCAGCATTGAACTCTCAAGTTGGGGACAATGATTTGAGGCTTCTTGTCGAGGGAGTAATGTCGCACTATGATGAGATATTCAGGCTGAAGGATATAGGCACCAAATCAGATGTATTTCACATGCTCTCGGGAATGTGGAAGACTCCTGCCGAGAGATGCTTCATGTGGTTGGGGGGGTTTCGCTCGTCCGAGCTTCTCAAGGTATTATAGTTTACATTGTTCAATGAACATAATCTTCTTTATCGGTACATCTTTTGCTAACACATTCCTAATGTCAGATACTGGGGAACCATCTCGAGCCTCTCACGGACCAACAGTTGATAGGCATATGCAATCTGCAGCAGTCATCCCAGCAGGCTGAGGACGCTTTGTCTCAAGGAATGGAAGCATTGCAGCAATCACTTGTTGATACGCTCTCGTGTAGTTCCCTCAACGCAAGCGGCTCCGGCAACGTGGCTGACTACATGGGTCAAATGGCGATTGCAATGGGCAAGCTTACCACACTCGAGAACTTCCTTCATCAGGTAAACTGATCATCCATTTACTTCCCTCTTTTGAGATTCAAATTGTGATTTGTAATGAAACACACCGAGTTATATCCTGTTCTTTCTAGGCTGATCTGTTGAGGCAACAGACTCTACAGCAAATGCATCGGATTTTGACCACTCGCCAAGCTGCTCGTGCCCTTCTTGTAATCAGCGATTACATGTCAAGGCTCCGGGCGCTTAGTTCACTGTGGTTAGCGCGGCCAAAGGACTAACATGTTATTTCTACTAGTTTAAAAACACCAATTGGTGATTATGGAGCTGTATCTCTGTCAGTATCCATTCTCTCTATCAAATAGTGGAGATAACATCGTAAATTTATCATGCTTGAAAGGCTGAAATTATTCCAATTTAGCCTCGTAACATTATTTACATTGAAGTGCAAGCAATCCGGTTCATTCTTCATGCAACATTTTGAGCCGGCTTGAAAGCTCTTCATTTTTCGCTGCCCTTCTTTCCGCGCTTACTTCTTCTCCGGGATTTGCCAGCCCGAGGAATGAAAACTCCGGTTCCACTCCCCGTTCCTGACTTGCACATATTCACAGGCCATCTCGGTACTGAATCCATCGCGTTGCATCCCGACCAGTTGTAGTAGTACACAGGGCTGAACCTCGGCTGAAGAGAGCTAGCAGCACTGCGGTGCTCACTTGTGCGACATTCTTCATCGTCTTCTGCAGTCAAGATTAGGACTTGCCTCCTTAGCTCCTCGTAGAAAGCACCATCTTCAGGAAAGTCCCAAATGCCTCCAAACTCCATAGCATTTTGCTTCCTCACGGACTCCATGATTCTTGGGTTTTCTGAGTTTGAAGAAGAAACGGTGTATAATGGTGATTATATAGTGTTCAAATGTTGCAAGCCAAGGGAAAATGAAAACCATGTTTGGTCTCCAAGTGGCGTGCGATTCTTGTACACCATAGCGTGTGTACCTACGCTGTGGACGAATTATGAGTAATTACAGTGAGGTGTCTTTTGTTTTAACCTTATTTGGGCACATGCAATGAATTCTAATTTGGTTAATTGCGTTTCTTCTTTGTTTGGTTCACTTCAGGGATTAGGAAATGACATTGGATATTTTGTGATGCTAGTATTTTTAGTTGGGTGATGCATGCATGTTATGTATTTCTTTGAATTTGGCTACTAGAAATTAATTTTTTTTCCTTTAAATGCGGATAAGATTTTAGATTGTGTGTGCAAATTATAAAATAGAATGAAGTGCTTATATAACTCTCGGTTCTTTGTTATGTGCAAATATAATCCCGAGTTTTTCGAAAGTGCGGCTATACCCAAAGTCATTGAAGTGAGCAGTTGTACCCAAAAAAATCAGGAGAAAAAAAGTTGGTACTCGGGTATAAGTTTACATATTTTGGCCGACCATGGGTACACTTGCAATTTTGAAAATCAGCCATGGTATACTAGCACTTTTGAAAAACTAAGTGTTATATTTGTACTTTTCAAAGAACTGGGGGTCATCTAAATATTTTACTCTATAAAATATTTACGGAATGCAAGTGTTATGGAACAAAAACTAAAATGCCAGTAACACTCTGTTTCTCATCTTTTTCCAACTCAATCACAGTTCCATTCAATTTTCTTAATTTTATTTTAGATTATTTATATAAAATTTAATATAAATTATTTTTACCTTTTAATTTGTCTACTTTAATTACAATTCAGGTAAATTTGGTAAATTTTGGTGCTAAAAAAGGAAGGAAAAGATAGCATAATGTTCCAAAATTCAACTGGTAAATAACAAAGGGTGAGTGATAAATTAATTAATTGGGCCGACGAAAACAGAAGTCTTAATGCAAACTTGACAGGTGGAGGCATATAGGTACCAGCTGCATTGAATTTGACTCGTTTTGTTTTAATGACTAGTAGATGAAAAGATGTGGTCAAACTTTTTCTTGTTTACTCCGACATCTAACTTTTCTAATCCAACCAAAATTTCACTCTTCAATCGAGGAAATATCTAAAATTGCAGTACTCCCTCCCACTTTTTAATATTGGACACTCTCCTTTTTGAGTGGGTTTTTATTATTGATTCCTTTCATTTTTAGCGAATTTTAGGTTATTTTCATCAACTCAATTTACTTTTTAATTTTTTCAATGAATTTTCAACCACTCATTCTACCTTTCTAAATTCAAGTGCCAAAATTAAGTGAGTCAATATTGGTGAACCGGAGAGAATATCTACTTGTGGTTAAAATTCACAATTTAATACTCATCCATTCCACTAAAAATGATTCAATTACCTTTCTTAAATCAAATTTTATAAATTTTAGTCCTAAATATATGTAGGGATTTTTACTTCCTAACTTTAAATTGAAAGTGCTAATATAACTCGATAAAATGAGGCGGTGTCAAAATAATCCTAACTTTATGACGAACATAACCGGACCAAAGGAATTGCGGCTCGTGCACCCACACAGGGCCCAAAAATTTTAAAGGCCTATTTTTAAAACAAAAATCTTTATATGTATTGATTTATATTTATTTTTTTATTTTAATTTATTTCTAGATCATCTCAAGACCAAAATTTCTTTGATTGACCTTTCGATTTTTACTTCAAAATTCGTAAGGGCCTGATTGTTTTTATAAATCTTTGTACGTGCCCAAAATACATTTTCATCTGGGGTCTCAAACTACATTGGACCACCCTAATGACGAATCGTGCAGTTATAACTCTTGATACTAATTCCAACATTAATTTAAAAAAATTTGGTCTTTGACGGAAGATAAAATGTCAAAAATACCCTCAACCCTTAAATTAATTTTTTAAATTTCACCCCTCTCCATTTATCGTAATATCATATTATTTTTTAAATCTCAAAATTCTAAAATCCTCCCTCTCCCAACAATCTCCCAACAACCGTAGCCCAATCACCACGCCACCGCCACAGAACCACCTCAGCCACTGGTCAAACTCAAAACAATGGGGAAACACAAGTCCATAGACAAGAAAACGTCGCAACGTACCAGATTCTCGCCCACGACATGTTATATTGGCACACAAATCATAAATTTAGAATTATTTTGACACTTTCTTATGTTATAGGGCTATATTCACACTTTCAACCTTAAGTTACGGTTATTTTGACACTTTACTTTTTTATTATGTTAAGTTACAACTAACTTAATTTAAAAAATATTAAATTAAACTTCAATATATTGTTATTATATATAATTTTGGTTCGATTCAAATGAAAAAATGATCTCATTTCAATAAGAAGGAAAAAAAAACTATTTCACCTGCAGACAGGGCCGGTCCTAAAATTTTAGAGGCATGAAGCAAACAAGAAAAAATAGCCTTACATATAATATTAGGGTATGATATGTTTGTAAAATGAGGTCTCATGTTATAAAGAATTTTATTTATTGAGCCAATTTATTAAAACAAATACTATTTATTATTTTTTCTGCATATATATTAAAAAAAGATTTAAAATGCACCCTATATAATTATTGCCTCAAGCTAGGACCGGCCTGCCTTCCATCAACCTGGCCGTGGTCGGCAGGTTATCTTAAGCTTTCATACTCTGGCCGATTCAATTGGTCGAATTCCATTGGACTTGGAGGCGTGACTGGCGTCTCTCTACAAATGGGTGCGTGTCGGAATGAAATGTCAAAGTTTGAGCTTGAATAATGAATACTACCTCAGTTCTATTTAAAATGGTGGCATAGTATTAGTACTCATATTAACTACTCCCTCTGTCCCACTTTAAAGTTCCTAATTTGACTTTTAGGAGTCAACTGCATCAACTTTTAAACACGAATATATTTTTTAGTGTATGTAAAAAAATAATGAAAAAATAATAGTTTGAAAATACATGCTATGATGAATCTAAAAACATTTCGTATGATAATAATCTTACATATATATTAAGAGAATTTAATAGTTGAATTTTTTTTAGTTTGACTTCAAAAAGTCAAATTCGGAACTTAATAGTGGGACGGAGGGAGTAGTCAGTAGTATAGAGTCTATAGATTACTTTCACGATTGAAAACTAAAATGTGTTAGAATCAGAAAACAGAAGGATAGTATTTTTTTTATAATTAAACCGTCACTTGCTATGACGGAATTTGTAAGGTATCTATCATTCCCTTTTCATCAAGCACAATTAGCAACTGGCAAAATAGTCTTACAAACTTGAAGATGAGATAAACTCGTCATTTTACATCAGAGGTGCTGAATTTCTACATACACAACTAAACTTTCTAATTCATTTGGAATGATTGACTTTTAACCTTTTTATTTGGCATCGATTTCCCTTGCTGGGTTATGAAAGGCCAACTAGCCAAGATTTCTAGCAAAAAAAGTCTCCTATTCTGTTTGTAGATGATTTCTAAGGGTGTTAGATGTGGTTTCCCTTGCTGGGCTTCTGAAAGTCCCGAATACACGTAACAAATATGAAACCCTAGAAGTGCTAGCCTCCTACCCGACCCGACTTCCTAGAAGCCCTACCCAATCCATCCCTTACATTCAACACGACCGCAAACAAATCCGGACACAAACAACTCAAAAAAAATTAAAGAAAGTATAGTATTTGAAACCACATCCCGTAGATTTTGGGCCCAATAACCTCTTGACCATTGGAAATCTGCGGGCCCAACAACCTTTTGACCATTGGAACCTACGACACCTTTTGAGGGTTTGGCAGCCTACGATTCTTCAAAACA
>JAULKM010000013.1:6118691-6128952 GCA_032355605.1 Rubia tinctorum
TTTAAAAATTATAACATTGAGAGGGTTGATAAGTTTTGTTGAGCAGTGATTGTATTTGCTCTAATTCTTTTTATTTTAAATCGTATCCATGAACATTTGGTCTTCCCATTGTACCTGTTCATTGGTTGATGGAATTTGTTTAAGTGAGAACATTGGGTAAAGAATGTTCACTTAATATTAGCACACTTTCTATATTAGGAGCTATATTTTATTTTGGTACATTCTATATTTGGTAATATTGAGATTATTCTTCTCCATTCATTTCACCTTTTCCCACCAACATTTAATTTGATCCACTCAATTAGCATATTCTAAATAATTGTGCCACAAATTGAAGTGTCAATGTTAATTGAACGGAGGGAGTTTTTTAATTTGAGAAAAGTGTTTTTATAACCCTACCTACTTGACATAAGTGCCAATATAACATTTCAGTGTTTGAAAGTGTCAATATAAGTGTAGATAATCAATGTAAGTGCCAATATAACTATCTCCGGATACTTTTAGACAGAATTTTGTAAAAATGTATTTTTGCCCATCTGAAAAGAATAAAAATACTAAAAAGATAGAAAATGACTTTATTACCCTTAAATCCATTAATACCCCAAATAGTGTCGTTGGACCACCGCAAGACCGTCGTCGGACCACTGCAGCACCGCCGCCGTAACAGGTAGGGTTATATTAGCACATTACAAAAACTAATAGGGTTATATCAGCACATTCCTAAAACTTATAGGGTTGTATCAGCACATTCACAAAAAGTGTAGGGTTATATCAGCACATACTATAGAATATATGAGGTTTTGATGATATTTATGTTTATTTTGTTGTGCTTAGTCAAAATTTATTGGTTGGATGACCTTTGGTACTGTGTGTGGTTGTTATTTTGTTGTGTTCATCGACCTAAGATTTTTAATATTGATGAGTTTTGAAATGAGACTACAATATATGATAATGGTGTTTAACATGAATGATGGTATTATGATATCGAATTTTATGGTGCAGAAGATATTTTTATAATGTGATAATGGTGTATATGATGACGTGGTCACCCTTTAAAGCCAGCCAAATACCACACACTTAACTTTTATAATATGTACTACTATAACCTTACACTTTTTACGAATATGCTGATATAACCCTAGAAGTTTTAGGAATGTGCTGATATAACCCTATAAGTTTTCATAATGTGTTGATATAACCCTACCATTTACAGCGGCGGCGGTCCAGCGGCGGTCCGTTGGTGGTCTGGCGGTGGTCCAGCGGCAATCAGTGGCGTTTGATTGGGGTACGGTGAACGGTAAGGGTAAATTTGTCAACTCAAATTCAGATTTAACACTAAGGGTATTTTGGACATTTTACATGCAGTCAACGCCGGAATATGGAAGTCAATATCGAAAATGGGGTCTGAGTATTATATTGGTACTCACATTAACTAGTTAGGGTTTGCACTAAAAATTATTTCAGAATTATATTGGTATTTAGTCAGTTAGATAGTATTATATTGATATAATATCCTTTTAATTTTTTGAAATGAAACAAACGGCTAATTTGCTCTCCATTAGAGTCTTTTTAGAGATTATTTTTGCAACCATAAAACCAATCTTTAGACTTCGCATTGTTACATAGTACAAGCCGTTAAGCATTGTGATTTGTAAAGGTTATCATTGAATTGGTTCTCTATGCAAATCAAATTATTATTATTATTTTAATTAGAAACCACCGGTTGGCGGGGTATTTGTTGAAAGCTCCCCAGACCTTTGAAAATGTTCAAACTCCACACTGAAGCTCCATGTTTATTAGACAAAAGCACTGCACTTCTAAGACAAAAAAAGCGATGTGTATAGGTGTATTTTGGTTGATAGTGCATCTAACTCTAATACCTCCACCCCGTGTTAATATTAGGTTAGCCGGACTACAACCTATTAGGTTAGCCGGACTACAACACAGGGAGACTTCTTGGGGTTACACCTATTGCCGTCTACGTATTCCTTAGGTTGTGTGAATCCTCAAACTGAGCAGCCCCAAGAAGCCTCCCTGTGTTGCCTTTTTAACTGAGAGATCAAGCTCTTGACGCTTCCACTCCTTAATTCCATAGAAAACCTTGTTCCTTCCAAATCAAATGACAAACATTCTATTGAGATCCCTCTGCGTGATCACTTATCGACCTTCGATTTCGATCCTTCTTGTAAACTTGTAGCAGTTTACAAATTATCAAAGCCTACAGAGCATTATCATTTTAATTTTTTGTGACAAAATTTCTTGGTGAAGCTTACTGTTAGCTTAGAACCCCCAAAACTAAAAGGCTACCCTACAATTAGAGGGGGCAATTAATTACAAGAGCTATTGAGATCCATTAAAAACAAGGTAATGTGTTGTGAAATTTCCCTTATTTTCTAATTTGAAATTATGATCAAATGAGTTCTATAGTATTAAATTACAAGGAGAAATGGAATTGAAATCTCAATCTTCCCATTTACCCATTTAAATTGGGTAATTAAGAGTACCCAATTATACCCGATCAATTCCATTCTTTTGACGAAAATATTATTTAGCGTAATTTGACTCTACTCAAACGTGATTTTTTAAAACTTTTTTGTGACTATTTTTATGGTTACATTTTCCAAACTTCACCAGAATCCTAATTAGGGTTGTAAACGAGTTTTCATTTAAAATATTTCGAGTTCGGTTCAATTCGATCAAACCTGTAAAATCATGATTCGAGCTCAACCTCGAGCCCAAGTGAAATTAATTTAGTTTGATTTTTGTTCGAGGTCGAACTCGAGCCATGAATAAATATATTATTTAATTTTTTATTTACATTACATTATATTATATTTAATAAAAAATATATGATATGTTGACTCAATAAACTCAATGAAATTAACGAACAATATTAGTTGGAATCGACTTCGAGCTCGAATACTGTACGAGCTCGGCTCGAACTCGATCAAATTGTAATTCGAGTCGAGATTTGACTGAGCTGTTCGCAAAATAATTTGCTTTATTTACACCAAAACTGTTCCCGAGCTCGAGGCTTGTCACACTAGGGATGTAAACAAGCCGAACTATTTACGAGCATCTCTATAAAAGCTCGACTCAAATACAACTTTGATTGAATTCGAGTGTGCTTGAACAAGCCCATATAGTAATCGAGTTCGACCTCGAACTCGAATTCAATTAACACTGGTCGTTAAACTCGTCGGACTTATCGAGCCAACATCATACATATTTACTTAACAAAATATATTAAAATGTAGGGAAAATACAAAATGCCCCCATTAAATTTTGAAAGTGCAGACATAACAATGTAAAATTTGAAAATGCAAAACTAACCCGACTTGTTTGTAAAATAGTATAATTATATCCAAATTGCACTATTCCGACATTGACGGAATATATTCAGGTATTGGCCATTTATGAAAAGACAAAAATACCCCTACTCTTAAAACATAAAATTAATGACAAAAATGCCCCTAAGTTCTCCTTCTCTTTCTACTTTAAACCTTCCACTACATCCGCCGCTGCTAGGGCTGATATTTTGAGCTAAAATACCGTACCAACCAACCTACCAACCGAACCACGTACCTTTTATACCAAAAATGTTGGTAACCGATGATGTGGTATGGTAGTACCGTACCACACATTTTTTATGATATGGTAATGGTATTGATAAAATATTACCATGGTATTACCGTACCATACCACATATTTATATATTAAAAATACAACTAATATTATGTGAAGTACGGGCTTTTATTTAGTTATAAGACTTAGTCATTTGTTAATATTAGAACCAAATTAATAATTTAAATATGTAATTTATATTTTTTTCTCAATATGTTGGATATTGGTAAAATTTTAAATATTTTCTTAAACTAGATTTCTTGACAACTCACATATTTGTTTTAAACCTTACAAAAAATTTAAAATCATAATTCTCTTTTATTTATTATAACTTACTTATTACCCAACGTCTTGTTTTAGATCGAGCAACCGTTAGACGGTGACATTTTATATTTGATGTAACTAATGAAGTGATTTGATATTTGTTTTTATTTATTTGAACAAGGTTCGATCCTATAATTTTGAAAAACTTTTAAAATGTATCGTAATGTATAAATAATTATAATGTAACTTAAAATTATTAAAACGGCATTTTTCATGATTGGTCGACTGTTAGTTGGTCTAACAAAAGAAATTCTCTACTTAGTATATTTCTTATTTTGATGTTATCTTAGTTTATTATTATTATGATTAGAGAATATTTAATTTTGTAAAATTAAGATTATACAATAGAAAATTTTAATCATTTATAATTTATTTTATGAGCAAATAATTAATTCATTATAATTTATATTCAGTGGTATTACTTTTTTTTCATTGGATACGAGGCACTTTTTTTCCGGTTGTTTTTGGGAATTTGACACACTTTTGATTTTTTCGATTTTATCCACTCATTTTACTTTTTCCTTTCTAAATTCAATTTCATCCACTCATTTCAATCATTTAAATCCAAACACCTAAACCTATGTTGCCAAATCCAATGAAATGGAGGTAGTATTATACTATCGATACCAATCAACTTTTGTGTACATCGATGTGATGTGTTGATATGCAAAAGATTTTGAACTTGCTTTTTAAAAATAATATATCGACATTGTTGGTATGTTATTTGGTATTAGTGCAAAGTGATAGTAACCCACCCCTACTTTCCTAGGCATTCCGTGTTCTGCTCATTTTTTGTACTTCGAAGATTTCTTCAAATCTTCTCATTTATACCATTTCATCATCATTCCTACAACTCCATCATCCCTTCAGATGCTGTAGTACAAACAAACGCCATTTTACATGCAGAGCTTTAGAGCAGCACAAGAAGCTGCAGTTTCACCCATGTACTGCCATCCATTACCAGCATATTATCCCAGGTGCCCTTTTCTTTTTGGTGCATTTGGCCATCATCTTGGTTTGATGCATGTTTTTTGAGCATTTAGTTTGTCACTTTGTCCTAGTTTATGTGCATCTTCTTGATTTTTCCTCTTTTCAAGGTGATGGTGGTTTCATTGGTGATAATATACAGGAGTTTGCCTTTTGGGGTTTATTTTTCCTTTTTTATGGCGCTTGCTTGGATTAGGAAAAATGGTTGCTTTTTGTTTCAGTTTTTAGGTGATGAACCAGTAGTTTTTACAGCTGTAAGCATTTTCTTGATTTGATTTTTTTTTTCTAAACGTAGTGGTGATTCTTAATTTTTCTTGCTAGTGCACATACTCTAGAAGTTTAGGATACTGAGTTTATTTTTGGGTTTTCCTTTTTGTTGTATTTTCTGATGTTGTGTAGATGGTGTTAATTAGTAGAAATGTGAAAAAGATTGCTTTTTTTTTTGCTTGTTTGCCTGTTTCAGTTACAGATACAATGATAGAGGTGGTAATTAATGTGGAACCATTTTTATAGATTCACATTAAATTGATTTGTGGGTTCTTCTTCCTCTTTTGTTTGGGACAATGTTTGGATAACTTTTACTTGAACTGCGGTAAAGGATTGTTTTTTTGTTTGTTTTAGTGTTCAGATAATATGGTGGAGATGCTCCCGATTATCTTTATTCATAGCAATGAGGATGAAACATTAGGACCACATTGATAGGTTTATTTGTATGGTGCCTCGTACTTCTTTTGTACGTGCATAAGTTGTTATATGGTCTAGTGCAGAGGTGGCAATGATGGTAGAAATTGGGGAAATTTTGTGGATCTTGGAGAGCTAGAGCAGTCAGTGTTTCACCAAGAGGATGCTGTTTATTTAAGCAGAAGTATGCTTTCTCCTTTCCTCTCTCACCTTTGCTTATCAACTACGATCTATAATTATTAGGGACTAAAAATGCAACACTGTAAACCATTTGTATAGGTTCTGTATATAATGACATGAAGCCAAGCAATGCTGTTGTTCGTTCTAACTTGCAGTTTGGTGGCCTTCACACGGTAAATAGATTATTTGTAACATTTTTTTCTTCTTTGGAGAGTGAAAAACATGCATTCTTGGGCATGATTAATGGTGATTGGGATGACGCAGAACATGGGTTCTACCGAGCTTGCTTCATCAGCAACTGGTGCGGATACAGGGCAGTTCTTGATGCCGAAGGGGGCGATGATTTGTTCGGGGAATGTCGGTACTGTGGGTAATGGAAGCTATGAGAATTGGGGGGAGTCTGGAATGGCAGATAATAGCCAACAGACTGATACCGATACCGATGTTGACACTGACGATAAAAGCCAGGTATGTTTCTCATGTTTAGTGTAACTTGTCTAACTGTTTGGAAGCAAACCTTATTGTATGTTTGTAGGCCTTATGAGTTTTCGGGGTCTGTATTTGAGGGGTATGATGTTTATGTTTCATTAGGTAGAGAGAGTCCTTTTAGTCTGGTTGTCTTTGAATGGTGTTTTTTGTGTCGGATGTTGAAAGGTATACATCAATGGCTCACTTTTCCTTCGATTCTCAGCTTAATGGTGTTCAGCACGGAGCTGTAGTTATGGATTCAAGGGAGCAGTCTGGAGGAAGAACTGGAGACCAGAAGGTTGATTTTTTGCTTATTACTTGCTCTTATGTTGTATGACTCAACTCCGCATTTTGATTCTCACATCTGGTTTAAAAATATCATGTATAGACACTTCGAAGATTGGCTCAGAACCGAGAGGCTGCCAGAAAAAGTCGATTGAGGAAGAAAGTAATGTCACCTGTCTTTGGGATTCATCTCTCATTCCAAGATAGCATTATCTATTTGTAAAATTATTTCTGATGATCTATGAATTTTATTCATGTACAGGCCTACGTTCAGCAGCTGGAAAATAGCCGGCTTAAACTTGCACAACTAGAGCAGGAGCTCAAACAAGCACGCCAGCAGGTGGCCTCTCACTCGGTACCCTCCTACTTATCAATAAATTTGTCATATACTTGGTGAATGGAAGGGCTTTAGATGGGAACTTCCTATGTTCAGTCGTGTGTTTTCCTTCACGAAACTGTTTTCTTGTGAGTAGCAAATTGTGAAAAAGTTGTGAAAAGCTAATGAGAGTGATCGCTAAATGACTCTTGCTGATGGATTCAGGGTTCATATACCTCGGGATATTCAAGAGATCACCAGAGCCATTATTCGTGTGGAAATGGCAAGTTTAGTGTTATTACTAGTGGCTTTTTATTAGTCTGTAATGTAGGCTACCAAATGTTGGGATCTCACCGGATGGTGATTTGAACAGGGGCAATGGCATTTGACTTGGACTATGGTCACTGGCTTGATGATCATCAGAGGCTGATCAATGATCTCAGATCAGCATTGAACGCTCAAGTCGGGGACAATGATTTGAGGCTTCTTGTTGAGGGAGTAATGTCGCACTATGATGAAATATTCAGGCTGAAGGATATAGGCACCAAATCAGATGTATTTCACATGCTCTCGGGCATGTGGAAGACTCCTGCCGAGAGATGCTTCATGTGGTTGGGGGGATTTCGCTCGTCCGAGCTTCTCAAGGTGTTATAGTTTTCATTGTTCAATGATCGTAAACTTCTCTATAGATGGATATTTTGTTAACACATTCCCAATGTCAGATACTCGGGAGCCATCTCGAGCCTCTCACAGACCAACAGTTGATTGGCATATGCAATTTGCAGCAGTCATCTCAGCAAGCTGAGGACGCTTTATCTCAAGGAATGGAAGCGCTGCAGCAATCGCTTGTCGATACACTCTCGTGCAGTTCCCTCAACACGAGCGGCCCAGGGAATGTAGCCGACTACATGGGCCAAATGGCGATTGCAATGGGCAAGCTTACCACACTCGAGAACTTCCTTCATCAGGTAAACTGATCATCCACTTGGTTCCTCTTTCGATTCAAATTGTGAAACGATATGAAACAAACCAGGTTTTTTCCTGTTCTTTCTAGGCTGATCTGTTGAGGCAACAGACTCTACAGCAAATGCATCGGATTTTGACCACTCGCCAAGCTGCTCGTGCCCTTCTTGTAATCAGCGATTACATGTCAAGGCTCCGGGCACTTAGTTCACTGTGGTTAGCGCGGCCAAAGGACTAACAAGTATTTCTAGAGTAAAAACACCAATTGGCGATTATGAAGTTGTATCTGTACTAGTATTCATTCTGCATCAAATAGTGCTTGCTAATCATGGAGAAAACATTATAAATTTATCATGCTTTAAAATTCTTCCAATTTGGCCTTCATAACATTATTTACATTGAAGTGCAAGCAGTCTGGTTCATTCTTCATGCCACATTTTGAACTGGCTTGAAAGCTCTTCCATTTTCGTTGCCCTTCTTTCCTCGCTTACTTCTTCTCTGAGATTCGGCAGTCTGAGGAATGAAAACTCCAGTTCCACTTCCCGCTCCCGACTTCCACGTGTTCACAGGCCATCTCGGTGCTGAATCCATCGCGTTGCATCCCGACCAGTTGTAGTAGTACACAGGGCTGAACCTCGGCTGAAGAGATTTAGCAGCATTGCGACGCTCACTTTCGCGACCTTCTTCATCGTCCTCTGCAGTCAAGATTAGGACCTGCCTCCTTAGCTCCTCATAGAAGGCATCATCTCCAGGAAAATCCCAAATTCCTCCAAATTCCATAGCATTTTGCTCCTTCACTGACTCCATGATTCTTGGTTTTTGTGAGTTTGGAGAAGAAATGGTGTACAATGGTGATTATATAGTGTTCAAATGTTTGAAGTCAAGGGAAAATGAAAAACATGGGTAGCCAACCCCCAAGTGGCTCCAAATCCAAATGCATAGAATATGTGTGATTCTTGTACCATTACGCATGTCCCTATACCGTGGACGAATTATGAGAAATTAGAGTGACTTGTGTTTTGTTTTAACCGTATTTGGGCACATGCAATGAATTCTAATTTGGTTAACTGCATTTCTTCTATGGTTGGCTCACTTCAGGGATTAGGAAATGACATGGGATGTTTAATATTTTGTGATGCTTTTAATCTGGTATTTTTAGTTGAGTGATTCATGTATGTTATGTATTTCTTTGAACTTGGCTACCATTTCATTTAATAGAAATTTAACTCTTTTCCCCCCCAAATACGGATAAGATTTTAGATTGTGTGCAAATTGTACAATATTTACGGAATGCAAGTGTTATGGAAAGTTTGAAATGTAATAATCAAAAGCAAAAACTAAAATGTTAGCAGGACTTTGTTTTTCCCCCAACTTAACTACAGTTCCATTCGACTTGTTTAATTTTAATTTATTTTAATAAAATAAGTATGATTTCATTATACTATTACTTTTTTAAAATTTACTTACGTTTAGTACTACCTCAATTTCGTTGGATGTGATATCATAGCATTAGATGATTGGATTTAGGTGAATGAAATGTATTGATGAAATTGAATTTAGAAAGGGAAAATTAGAATGAGTGGATGAAATTGAAAGAATCTTTCCATAAAGATTTTTTTTGTTAAATTCACAAAAAAGAATTAAAAAAAAGAAGGTGTGCCAAATTGAGAGGATAGTGTAATTCAGTGTGGTAATTTTTGTAATTTTTGGGGGCATATTTATTGCTAAAAAGGAAGGAAAAGATGGCATAATCTTCCAAAATTCAACTGGGCCGACGACGAAAACAGAAGTCTTATTAATGTAAATTTGACAGATGGAGGCATATAGGCACCAGCTGCATTGAATCTGACTCGTTTTGTTTTAATGACCCAGTAGATGAAAAGATGTGGTCAAACTTTTTCTTGCTTGCTCCAACATCTTACTTTTCTACTCCGAAACTTCACACTTTTCAATCGAGAAAATATCTATATCTGTACGGTCTAATGAGGGTCCGATGAAATATTTATACATGGGTGGGGCAAACTCTTATATTCTGGTTCATGGTTTCTCTTGGTTATATGGTTCATCTGAGAGAGAGATCGAGATTAAAAAAAAAAATAGTGAATGATCTTATCAACACACAAATGTATAACTCTCCAGCAATTTCAATTGCGCTCATATTTATCACTGTAGGAATTGGGTTCAACCTTTTCCGAGCCCCTTCTCATCAATGGACCCCTGACGTATACGAAGGAGTGCGGCTGGACCAAGACACTGAGATGTTTGGATTTTTCAAAACTCTATAGACACGGAGAAGACAAATGCTATCCCCACTCGCACCAAGACAAAACTTTTCCTTGTTCAAATAACAATTAAGGTGAAGCAGGGGCAAGAACGTCGAATCTATTTATGATAAATCCATTTTGCAAGTTCGTTATTACAGATAGTTCTTAC
>JAULKM010000013.1:6132224-6143984 GCA_032355605.1 Rubia tinctorum
TTTCAAAAAACAAAATCAAATTCAATAATTATAGGTGTATTATTAAATTTCACATTTAAATTTATTTTGTTAGGTAATTTATCTGAATAAATTATTAAAGGTAGAATTAATGAATAGTACAGAGAGAATCAATCCATGGAGTGGTTTGAGAGTGGTTTCTACTATTGTGGAAAAAAATGACGTGTTTTAGTTGTGGTTTGAATTGCTGAAGTGGAGGAGAGAGATTGATTATCTAATGAATTGAAACCACAAGAGTGGTTTGAGAGTGGTTCCCATCGTACATGGTCAAATGCACTTTGTACCAGGCCAGAATTGGAATCATAACCAAGAGGGAAGATGAGTTTGAATTTAAAATTTTGGTTACAATTTAAAATTAAACCAAATTAAATATCATTTATTGATGAATGGTGTTATGAAATGATTCAGCGTATTTTGTATCCTTCGAACAATAACATACATGTAATTTGACATACTGAAAAATGAACATCTACAACTCACAAGAGTTATACATCAACAGAGGTACAACGAGGTTCCAAACCGATTGGAATTGTACTCAATCAAAGCCAACCTTCATTATGTACAGAACAAAACACAAGTACAATCTCCAAACTTTATTTCTTAAAGTCACCAAGCTAGAAATGATCCGAGTAAGAAACACACACAGAGAGAAAACACAAGCAATGTTCTTGTTTCTCAATCTACCAGACATATCAATGCTCGGGCGGATATATAGAAAGCTTGAAGCTGCTATTCTTATTACCTTTCTGTGCTTGTGCTAGCTTCAACACCTGAAGGCGCCTGGCGGTGGAAGCCACAGCAGAATTGGTGCAATGAAGGACCACCATTTGAAGGCTGGGAATGTCAGCCAAACCATGGGGAAATGCCTTAAGCTTATCGCAGTTATTGAGTTCGAGGCTCCTGAGTTTTGGGAAATGATCCACAGAAGCCTCCCAAGAAACCAAGTCGCATCTTCCAATGTACAAGTGTTTGAGCAGAAGAAACCCGCCCTTTTCGGTCTGCCACAACCTTCCTTGGAATGCATTGTCCTTAAGCTTCAGAACTTCCAGTTTGTCTAGCTTCCCTAATGTCGACATCTCTTTCCATTCTAGCAAGGTGTCGGATAGAGTAAGCTTGGTTAACTGTTTAGGGAAGTGTTTCTCTGAAGGTAGGCTGTACAATGTGGAGTTTATATCATTCAGTAGCTTCAGGTTTTCAAGGGATTCTAGTTTGCGAAGACATCCGAATAAGCTAGACTCACCACTGACCTTAAAGAGCTTTTCTAAAGGACCAGAAATGCCTAGTTTCTTGATCTTGGGAGTTCGGTCGAAGATCTCCTTACTGCAACTATCAGGTGAGATGGTGGACAGTGTTTGGAGATTTTTACCTATCAAGGGATCCTCCTTACCTTTCTGGAGTTTGCTGGGTTCAGAACTACATAGGATGGTGGATGCATTGGTATGGAGATGCCTCAAATGAGGCATGTTCCATATGTCAGCTTTTATCTCGAGGTGTCGAGATGTTGTGTTCACAATCAGAGTTTGCATGTTCCACATGGAAGTCATGGCTTGAGGAAGGGTTGAGAAGGTGGAAGAAACGGCGACATATTTCAAAAGAACAAGGTTGCAGAGATCGGATGGAAAACGAGGGAAGGTGAGGGACTGAATCTCTAGCACCCTGAGGAGCTTGAAGGCTTTTGGGATGGAAGAAACAAGGTTGGGTTCAACCATTGTTTCTTCTTTGGAGAAAGCTAGAAAAGAGCGAACACGCTTACCAGAAACTCTCCCCGAGAGGTAGCTCTCAACATTGACATTGTTGATGCAGAGGCGGCGATATTTATCCAAACCTGTTGCTTCTGATAGAAATTCCTGGAGATTATCATTCTTGATCTCTTGGAACATGTTTTCTGCTTTCCCTTCATTCTTGCAGAACTCACGAAGAGTGTCGTGCATCCGGCAAGTCTTGATTTTGTAGTTTGATCTCCTCTGCACAATCATCACTAAGTTTCTGTAAACAAGCTCTTCCAAGCATTGCTCTGCCATATCCTCCATGTTCAATTCTCCTTCTTGTGGAATGAGCCCTTCAGCAATCCAAAGCCGTATCAACTTCCACACAGGGATCTCAATGTCATCTCTAAAGATCCCGAGATAAACAAAGCATGGCTTTAGATGACTTGGCAAGTGCTTGTACATAAGTTCAATCACCTTCTTGGTTTCCTCTTGTTTCCTAGCAATGTAGTCTTTCACACTATCCGCAACACGCTTCCACCAGTCGACTCTGTCCCTATTGTTCCAAATAATACCTGCAATAACCACAATTGCTAATGGCAAACCATCACATTTCTCGAGAATCTGTACCTCGTACTCTTGTAACTCGTCAGGACAGTGGTTGCCCTCAAAAACCTTCCATCTGAGTAGCTCCTGACTCTTTTCAAATGGCAAAAACTTGAGCATGTAATGAAATTCCTTGTTCGGATTTGCATGCTCCGCTACCATTGCATTGCGTGTGGTTATCAACACTCTGCATCGTTTGTTTTTGTTGATGGGAAATGCACGTTTCAGTTTATCCCAATCCTCTATCTCCCAGATATCATCCAATACAATCAAATATTGTTTCCCCTCCAACTGACTATACACATACTCCTCTAACTCTTGGTCTGACTTCTTACTTACTTCCTCACTGACTTGCGTAAACGAGCTCAAAATCTTAAGAAACACTTCCCTTCTCTCGTATTCTTTTGAAACATAAACAAATGCTCGAATCATGTACTCATAATCTACATTTGGATCCTTGAACACCTTCTTAGCTAGTGTTGTCTTTCCGAGCCCCAACATTCCAACTATTGAGATTGCTTCAAATTGTTGTGGTTCTTCTGTAAGAAGTTTGCTAACTTCTTCGGCTGCCAAATCAAACCCTATAACATTTTCTTCCTCAACATTGGGAGCCTATAACATTAAAACCACACATATCTAGTTCAGAAAAATTAAAGCAAGAAAGAGGATGAACACAGCAAAAGCAAAGCATAATCTTTTTCCCTTTTTCGGGAACAACAATCATAATCTAAGTATAGCGTTTTATTGAATTCCATGAAATAAAGTACAGAGACTGTTGGCCCAACTATACCCATCAACATTTCAACTCAGTTATTTTCAAGCAGCTCATAAAGATAACAACTCCCAAATCTGTAGAAATCCTTGGGGATTACTGGAAGTTGAAATGACCCAAAACAAGAAAGAAATAAAGATGAAATACTACATCAATCCCAGAAGGAAGAGTTTCATTCTGCTGTGATCACAGACATCATTCATACCGATCAATAACATGTTAATTCTCTCAAGTTCTATAGCACGTCATAAGGAAATAGAGATTTAACGACAAATTTCGTCGCTGTCAACATAATATAATAACATCTCCATTTCTCACCGATACATTGTAACTCCAACTATCATTACACCGAGACATAGAAATTTCTCAACCAATCAGTTTAAACCAGTTGGCCCTCCACATAGGTTCTAGGATCAAATTTCAAGACTTGCATATTGAGGGATCAAAACGCTCATTTCCCTTCCCTTCCCTAAACCTCCCCAATGTAATAACACAAGATTTAAATCAAGAACAAAGAAAACATAAAACTTGTCACTACCTTTCGGATACAAAACTCAAGCATAAAGTAACATGAATGTTCAAAAAACACGACTTCATAAACCCTAACAATAACTCGAATATCCACTAAAACTGAGTATATATATTCTTAGAAAACTAAAATCTAACTAATTGTATAAATATCAGACAATAGAGAGCAAATAGAGCTTAAAAAGGGGATTACCTCTTTAGGCTGGGCGGGGCGAGTGAGGTTAGCAATGGCCTGATACTGCAGCACCTCAATCCCATTCCTCGCCTTCTCCTGGTTCATAGCCTTAATCTTAGCGCTCACCTTCTCAATCTCAATCCCGACCTCCCGAAGCTTGTTCGGATAATCCAAGACATGAAACGCCCTCTTGATCCACGGCTTGGACCGCTGCACGGCCGCCTGAACCAGATAAGCATCCACAGCATCCTCGGCCTCATCGACGACGGCGCGGATCTCGTTGACGAGCTCTCGGAGGAAGTCGCTGTCGTGATTGTACTTGGCGTAGTCCTTCATGAGGCCCTTGAGGACGGTCAGCTCCCGACAGAGGTTCTGCACGTTCTCGCCGACGTCGGCGATGAGGTGGTAGTTGTACTTGAGAATCTGGCTCAGGTTGTCCAGCAGGTAGCTCACGGCGGCGTCCGACATTGTTGATTGGGTGGGGAGTTAGTGAGGGTGAGCTTTTTTTCAGGATGACTAAATAGAGGGATGAAGAATCTACAGTTGGTTGACGAAGATGAAAGTGAAAGTCGTGTTTGTATTATCCAGGAAATTGCATTGCCAAGCTAAGTATTATTCTTAATCCTTTGCCTTTGCTTTGAATAAGTTACATGGAGTACTCCTCGTACCTTTCACTATTTATAAATAATGATGTTATTGTTTAGTTTGTATAATTTTAAAAATATATAAATGTAAAAACCATCATATTTGATTTTATTATATCGCAATGTATACTTTTAGAATATTTAATTTTTTAAATATTTTTTGTTATACATAACTTAAGAAACACCCTCCATTTTAGGTTATGTTGGATAGAATATTTTTTATAAAGACTGTTAACATGTTTATTTATCTATTATAATAATGACAAATACAAAGAATAAAAAATTGATAGTTGAGAACTACTTAATATAACATATTCAATCATATCACACAAAATAATATTGTTACTTGTATATTTATTTAAATATACTATTAAAGTTTGATATGGAATAATATCAAATAATAGAGTGTGTAAAGAAGAAGTAAGGCAGTTAGGAAATTACTCCATCCGTTTCACTATTATTGGTCATTCAACATTTTCATGGTATTCAATGACCGTTTTTTACCGTTAATATCTCCACCTACATATATTAATTTCGTATAAAATTTGATAGTTAAAAAATATTCCCTCCGTCCCACCAACAATGACATATTTATTTTTTCAAAGTCAAATTTGGTAAACTTTGACCATAGATATAAATTAATATACATATAATAAATATATCATTTGATATATTGTTGAATTCATCTTAACATATATTTTCTAAATATCAATTTTTTATATGGAAATAGTATATGTTGCTAGAGATATTGATGGTCAAACATGATCATTGAACACCGTGGAAAAGAAAACATGTCATTACTGCTGGGATAGAGGGAGTATATGTTAAGATATATTTAAAAATATCTCACATAATATTTTTATGACATATATATTAATTTAGGCAAAGTCTTGGGAAAGACGGTCTTTCCATAGGAAAGACGAGGTTTAATTAGAATAATAAAATGTCAAAGGTCTTTGGTGCAATATTAAAGTTTTATTATGCAACGTGTAGTAATTATAATTTTTATAACCCAGTTCATGCAACCCAAAATTTTTATCTTAATTTCTTCTAATTTACACTTTAAATCTTGGTCTTTCCATGACTTATGGAAAGACCGTATTTCAAGAGACATACTCATTAATTTATATTAATGATCAAAGTTTATTAAATTTAATTATAAAAAACAAAGTGATAAAAACTGATAAAACGGTTAAGTATACCTTTTCTACTTTTTCTTTGTTTCTACTCCTAACGCGGCTACGCGGCTGCTTTTATTTTCTGCTTGTTTAATTAAAAATAAAGGAAACGCGGTTCCTTAGAAAAAGGAGCCTGAAGATGGCGCGAATCGTGGCCTTTAACAGTGCACGTACTCTCATATTCAGCATTATTTTTCTCAATTTTGTTCCACTTTAATTTAATTTAGAGAAGGTAAAGTTTTGGAAAAAAAATCTTTTTCCCATACTCCCTCTGTCACAGTAATAATGATTTATTTATTTTTTCACGATTTTCAATGATCATATTTGACCGTTAATATCTCTAACTACATATACTGATTTTGCATTAAAAAAATTAATATTTAGAAAATATATGTTAAGATGAATTCAAAAATATCTCACATGATATATTTATTAAATTTGACCTTGAAAATAGTAATTTGTCATTACTAGTGGGACGGAGGGAATAGGTATATGAAAATATATAGTTGAATTAGAATTATATAAAAGGTAAAATATTTTAGTTGCAATATTAAAAGTTTATTTTGCAACGTGTAGTAGTTATAAGTTTATGACCTAATTAATGCAATTCGAAAATTTATCTTGATTTTTTTAAAATTTGCAATTTAAACCTTATTCTTTTAATAACTTATGGAAAATCGTATTTCAAGAGACATGTTTTTTTTAGAGAAAAGTGCATATATAACCCTACCTAATTCACATAAGTGCAAATATAATCTTTAGATAATTGAAAGTACAAATATAATCCTAAATAGTTGATATAAGTGCAATTTTACCCATTCCGACAGATTTATGCCAAAATTCAGTGGAAAACTATTTTACTCCATTGAAAATTTTAAAACACCAACAAAAAAGTCTACAATGCCCCATAAACCTTAATTCCCCCTTTTCCTTCTCTGCCGCTTCTCTCATTTTCTTTGTTCTCTCATTTTGATGCGGGTGTTTGTTGGCTCCGACACCACTCTACCATTCCAGTGGCACCACTCCGTTCATATCTTCATTGGCTGCATTTTCCTATCATTTCAGACTATTTTCCAACGGCGCCACCCGTCTGTTTGTCGTTCGCTCCTCTTCTCTGACGAGCTCGCAACTGCTTCAGATATGGTTGCAAGCTCCGTCCTCTTCTCCAGCCATTTGCGGGTGACGCCGCTAGTGTGGGCTAGGAGGTTCGTTAGGTTGGAGGTGCACTTGGTCTAGTCGGAGGCGCCGCTGGTTTGGTAGGCGCCGCTGGTTTGGTCGGTACCACTTGTTTAGCCAGAGAAGCATTTCTCCAGGTTATGGTGGTGCTTCCTTGAGCTCCAGTGGCGCAACGGAATGACGATAACATGGAGCAACAAGAGTGGTGGAGGTGGAGCGGCAACGACGGTAGAGGTGAGAGAACACCTAATAGGCAAAGGTGATATAGCGATAGGTTATCGAAAAGAAAGAAACGCAAGAAAATGCAACAATTTTGTCGACTTTATTTTTCTCTTTGCCGGAATTTAGAGGGTCAGCACCATAAAGAAGGATTTTGGGTATAGCGGCTTAAATGTTCCGAAAATTAGGGTTAGATTGACACATACAATACTTAGTTAGAGTTATTTTGGCAATTTCTGAGATTGTAGGGTTATATTAACATTTTCAACCTAAAATTAGGGTTATCAATGTAAATAACCCTTATTTTATTTTGGCACCTTTCAAATCTAGCAAGTTAAGATTATTCTCCTCCAAACATTTTAATTTTTCTATCTAACATTCAATTTACACCACTCAATAAAATCTTCTAAATTCTTGTGCAAAAATTTGAACAACCAATAATAGCTGAACACAATTTTTTTTAAAGGTGAATCAACACCTAATGATACTCAAATTGCTACTTGATCCATATTTTTTACCTGCTGATCTAATTTGCTACGTAATCCATATTTTATCTACTTAATACAAAATAAACTGTTTTAAACACTTTATCAAACGCTAAAATAGTTTTCTTATAAACAAAGCAGCTTATGGCTATGTTTGGCAAGGCATATAAGATTTTTTGCTTATAATCAAATTATTTTTAAATGTTTAATAAAGTGCTAAAACACAACTTATTTTAAAAGTATAAACTATTTTTAGGGGAAAAGACCGGCCTCTAGTCCACGTTCTTCCATAAAAAAACTCATCGTATTGAGAAGCTGGTCTCCCACTGTATTCGAAATAAGTCAGCTTTACTTATAAGTACAGCTCTACCAGAGCCTTATAAGCTGTTTTGCTTATAAGCAAAATATTTTTTTAGTGTTTGGTAAAATGTTAAAAAGTAGCTTATTTTGAAAGCAAAAGCTTATTTTGGGGGAAAATATAAACTGGTCTCCCTCTACTTTCAAATTAAGGCTGTTTTGCTTATAAACACAATTCTACCAAACAGAAATTAAACTCTGCCAAATAGATTCTTAATGCCTCCTTTGTTTCTTTGGTTATGCATGTTCAATTGAGTTTTTTTTAATCACCCAAAAACTCAATTTAATACCAATATACTTAAATCATGATTGGAAGAAAATAAAATTAATAAAAATATATTTATTTGAGTAGTTGGCAATCATTTATGTGCTCTTCTATTAAAAGACGGTCTTTCCACATCGTATTTTCATACGTTATGGAAAGATCAAAATTTAAACTGCAAATTAGAAAAAAATAGATGAAATTTTCGAGTTGCATTAATTGAGTCATAAACTTATAACTATTGCACACTGCATAATAAATTTTTAATATTGCAACTATTTTTTTACCTTTTTACAATTCTAATTCAACCTCATCTTTCCATATGAGTATGGAAAAATGATCTTTTTCAAGACTTTGTCATCATTGATTGGATAATAAGTCTAAAATTAAAATAAGTATACAATAACAACATCATTTTAAAAATTAAATACAAACATTAATTATCATTTATTTCAATCAATCTCATCCATAGAATCATTTCCTTATTGTCATCCTGCTTTTCATCATTTCCTCCATTAGAGCTACACACTTCGATCATTGACATTCTTTCGAACTTGATTAAACCTACTCCCTCCATTCAGTTTTGTTTGACACACTTTTCATCCAATTTTCTCAAGACACGTTTGACCAACAATAACTTTTGTTATGTATTTTAATGATGTGTAAAATTTTAATATTTAGAAAATACATGTTACGAAGAATCTAACAATACCTCACACAATAAAATTATCACTTATATACTCTGTGAAATTTATGATCAAACATGAGTTGAGAAAGTTAACCAAAAAGTGTGCCAAACAAAAATAAACGGAGGAATCAAGATGTAATTCCATATCTCCGTAATCACTAGTCTTGTGATATGAGATAGGTATACTAAAATCACACAGTGCATTATGATGAAGTGTGAAAGAAGCAACAATAGTTCCCATTTGATTTTTGAGTAGCATCAGCCGCATAGATTCTGACACTCTACTTAGTCTCTATTTGGTAGAACTTTTAAACTGTTATGCTTATAAGTAAAATATATTTTAGTGTTTGATAAAGTGTAAAAATATAGCTTATTTTGAAAGCAAACGTTATTTTTGGAGGAAAAGTAGAAGGTGGTCTCTCCCTACTTTCAATAAACCAAATTTACTTATAAGGACAATCCTACCGAACAGAGGATAAGCGATTGATGGATGAATCAAAATTATTGATGCGGGTGAGACTTTAGCCAACCTAAATTTCACCCGACACTATTCTACACATAATCAGGACTGTTGAATCCACTAAACTCATTAGTATTTTAGATATACCACAATTATTTTTTGGTACAATTTGTCAAACACACACTACATCCAAAGTAATACTTTAAAAGGACGGGTAAAACAAATACCGGCTCACTTAAATGTTAGATTTCCGTCTCTTAAAAGATGATTTTTAATAAGTAATTCAAAAATTGGGTTATAAAGTTATAATATTAAATTTCAAAAGTGTAGATATAACTTGTAAAATTTGAAAGTGCGAAACTAATTCTAAGTTTTTGTAAAATTGTGCATTTATACCCATTTTTGCTCAATTCCGATATTGGCTCAATGAAGTCAACTATTGACCAAATATAAAAAAGACATAAATGCCCTCCAGCTCAGAACAGAATATTTGATGACCATTCTACCCTAAGACACGCCACCACCCCGCTTCCGCAGCCACCCAGAACCACCACCTCCGCCGCCCACCGCACTCTAGCCCAACACAACAAATCACAACAACCCTAGCTCCGCCTAAAACCCTACCTCGTCCACAACAACACCACCACCACACTACCCTTCAATGAAAAACGAAGAAGAGAAACTGTAACTCGGCGACTCGGCTGGAGAAGACGAACGAAGTGTGCGAGCGCTTCTGGTTCGCCGCTGTTAGGGCTATCCGCCGCTAGGATTCAATGGATTTCCACCAAGGCTGTCAGAGTAGTGGCAGAGTTGGGCGTGGTTTGTCAGAGTAACTGGGTGTTGATTGTTCTTCGGAAACACTGTTGAAGTAGCAGCAAAATTGGGCATAGGAAGAGGGTTCTGAGCGTGGGGAAGACTGAAGAGGGTTATGGTGTCTTCTCATATTTATTTCTTTTATTTTTTTAACTCGGAGGTATAATGGCCATTTCATAGATTTTCGATCAATTTAGCCGTTAACATTTTGATCAACGAAATTTGGGGTTAGATTTGCACTTTCAGATTTTACAAGGTTATACCTCACTAGTGGAGGAAGAGTCATTAAAGGCGGTTATATCAAACCAGAGAAGACACTTTAGAACCGTCTTATCTGGCTTCGCCTTTGATCAAAATCAATCAAAGGCGTTTCAAATAACCACCTTTAATTGGGTATGAAATAGGTTCCGAACTCGGAACCTATTTTCGACCTTCCAAAAAAATAGCTTCTGGCAGCGAGGAACAGTTTCCAGCAGCGAAGAGCACCCCAGAACTGTAACATCAAAACAACAACGACATAAAAATTTGAAGCAACAACAACATGAAAACAACAATATTGTTACAAGCGGCGGGTCGGAGTTAGTGCCAAGCTCGAGTGAAAGCAACCCTAACGAATGGCGGTGGAGTCGAGGTAGCGACAGCGGTGGAGAAACCATAGCGAGCGGCAAAGCAGCGGAGTAACCTAGTGAGCGGCGGAGCAGCGGAGTAATCCTAGCGACCGACGACTTCTCCATCTCCAGCAACCCTAGTGAGCGGTGGAAGTGAGCGATGCCACGACTTGAGCGGCAGAGGGGTGATGCGACGAAGGAATGAGGCGGCAATGAGGTGAGGTAGTGGTGAGGGGTGAGCGGGTGGAGAAGTGAAAACGGCTGTGGATAGAGTATTACCGAAGACGAGGGTTAAAGTGGTGAGGGGAGGGAAGGATGTGGAGTGGGGTAAAGAAGTTAACATATAGGGTTTCAACTTATGGGCTAAGTAAGCATGGGCAAAAAAATGAGCCCACAAAGGCGGTTCTGCCTTTAATAAATTAAGAACCGACTTTAAATTATGAAGGCAGTTCTGCATTTAATTTTAATCGCCTTCTATCGTTGCATTTAATGAGCTGCTCTCTACCACTGTCTGCACTTTCGAACAAAATATGGCGTTAAAAACACATTTTCTTCTTCTATTTATATATATAAAAAATTATAATGTGGTAATGATAACAACTCAACCTATACACAATTCTTATAATCGTGTATTTAATTAATCTAAAAGGTGCAATTCAATATCGTATTTATGCATTATAATAATTTAAATAATAAAAAAATGCACAAATTTAGTACTGCCTATAACTAGGGTGTTCAAATCGCCCGACCCGACCCATTTTAACCTAGCCGATATGGGTTGGGTCGGGTCAATGTCCTATTTGGGTCGAGTGAGTTAGGTCAAAACGGGTCGGTCGAATTATGACACAAATCTACCCAATTTGACTCATTTGCAATTTTGCAACATTTTTAAAAATAAAATCTTTAAAAAAATTAATTGAATACAACATATCCACCATTAATTTAGTGGATTGCTATATCACGCCCTGTATTTTACTTAATTACGCCCTGTATATTGTACTATTTAAATACCCTGTGTATTCTGAATATTTTTAAATGAATATTAAAATTGAATAGTTATTAATG
>JAULKM010000013.1:6165464-6180407 GCA_032355605.1 Rubia tinctorum
CTTTTCCCTTTCTTTTGTAGGTTACTGTTGTGATTGTCTAGATTGTATGTTCTTGATATACTCTTTTCTCACCCACTGTGCTCATAAAATCGTTAATACAATTTGTTATCTAATTCACCGCGCAACGCGCGGTGTTTACCTACTAGTAAATTGGGAATAGGATTTCTTGGTAGCTAGCGGGTTGATTAAAAAAAATAGGATCTTATATTAAATTTAAAAGAAACAATTTAATGATTATTCTAAAGTGTATCAATCTGAAAACAATATCATGAAGAAAACTATTCTGTTTAGTTAGAAAATGAAAACTAATGTTTTTGTTTTCCAAAATCAACATGTTTCAAAAAAATAAAATAAACATCAACGTGTTAATATAAAGCGAGCCACCCGAAATTGAGTATCGTGGGCATTACTTTTCAAAAACTTATAATTTCAAACACCATATAATAGAATTTTTTTTTTATGGTGCTATCAACGAGAATATTGAAGTCATTTTAGTTAACTAACCTAAACCCAGGTTGTCTAAAAATAACATACTAATATTATAATATGTTACCGATTTAATTTTTCACTATATATAATCAATCATAACTCATACTATTATTATAATATGTTACTAATTTTAATTATTTACTATATATAATCAATTATAACTTGTTAAAATATATAACTTTGATAAGATATAATTAAAACCATAAATATTTCATGGTAAATATATATATATATATATGTATATATGTATATAAATTATATGTGTATGTATATATATTATATGTGTATGTATATATATATTTTACTATATATATTATATGTGTATGTATATCACCAGTGGCGGAACCAGAGGTATATCGGAGGAGGGGCGGAGTAGGGGTTGGGGCGGAGGTTTGGGGGGGCGGAGGAGGGGCGGACACTGTTCATCCGGGAAGAATCACCGGAGTTGGGGGGCCGCACCGGCTCGCCCCCTAGTTCCGCCAATGTATATCACTGAAGAAAATTTAAAGCAACACATAATTTGAAATAATAAAATGTTTGAATTTTTTTAATACATTGATAGAGTACTTCTGATAGAAATATTCATACATTTTATTTATTAATTAATTTATATATGACAAAGTCTTGTTTTATACGGACTAACCGATGACATTTTATAATTAGTGGGACTAATAAAGTCATTTAATATTTAATTTTATTTATTTCAATGAAATACATATAATTATAGACTTTTAAAATAAATTTCAACATATAAATAATTACTTTTTATAAATAATTTGAATGAAATATTATAAAAATAATAAAATTTTATTGTATTCAATATTTAAGGATTCCTAACTATCTCATATAGTTTTTCTTAAATTACTAAAATTTCAAATTTTAAATAAAATTCTTCATTTTTAATTTAAATGTAAGACACAACATGTAAAAATAATAATTAATTTTAATATTTTAATTAATAATATCTAGTCATATTAATTTACTAAAGTAACACTTCTCTATCTTTAAAATACAGAAAAAAATAATAATCATAAACTATATATAAGTAATTAAGTATAAAATCAATATTTTAACTGTTGATGAACTCAAATGGATAGATAAATATGATTTAACAGAAAATACATTTACAAATTTGAAACTTGTTGATAAAGTCAGCCCTAGAAATACTCGTGTCGTGATTTAACTGATTGATAGATGATTTCATGCTTACGGCCACACAAATATTGAGGATCTACTAACACCATCCATATTTAGATGTTTGCTCGGACAGTAGAAAGCTGAACTCATGTCCTTTTAAAAATGAATAACAATATCGAATTCACATATAGCTATCAATGTTTTCTCGAAAACATAAGGGCGGAGTTTCTGCGTCTGACTGTATGGCTTTTGATAACCAAAACTATATGGATGTTCGACGATGCTACTATTGTCTTTGGCATGACTTTGTTAATTGGTTCACTAGTCGCTATAGATCACAGCATACATGAAATGAGGAGGAATATCAGTATGAATTTGGTTGTCCACGTCTCTCACTTATAACGGGTGATAAAGTTGTATTGATTGTTTTAGATCATTCTAACTACGTCTGTATTTATACATAATAAAAGATGCACAAATACGGAATGAAATGAGGAGGAATATCAGTATGGATTTGGTTGTCCACGTCTCCCACCTATAACGGGTGATAAAGTTGTATGGCTTGTTTTAGATCATTCTAACTACGTCTGTATTTATACATAATAAAAGATGCACAAATACCTCCGTATTTATACATACGAAAATGCATGTTTGAAATTTGTAACGCAGAAAAACCAAAGTTTCAGTACTTTGAAATGGGTGGTATCAGAAAAATGAGGTATGGGAGATTAACCGATTACAAGATCGAGAATTAAATGTGAAGTGTTCTTTTTCACCTCCTTCCATCTAGTTAGATTATAAACCAGATTTATTATTGGTTTGACTCAATTCCAGCAAAATACTAATCCATTATTTATCATTAATCCTCACAATTAATAAAATGTTGCTAATCATATTGCCAAGAGATATGACACACTTTAAGAACATGAACAACGATGTGTTTTTTTTAAAAATTTAAAAATATTTATAATTGCAATATACCATACTTTCTTTGCTTTAATATATTCTTTTAAATTTTTAGTATAAGTTTCACAAAAAAGTATATTTAATTTCATAAAACTTAGTTAAACTTATCTTTAAAAAAATAAAAAAATGTTATCAATAATCGAGCAAAATCTAACATAAGAATATTTTTGTTAATATATCACATGATAATATAATGATAATATAATTACTAATATATTAGTTTGCTTTTATATAATTACACATGCCTTAAAATTTATATTTCATAAAAATATAAAAGAGATTCTAAATAAGCGTATATGATATTAACTCGATTATTATCCATCTCGAATAAAATATTATGAACACATTTTCTTTAATCACATCCTCTTTTTCTCATAATTGAAATAGGAATCGATGAATATTCTATTCATTATCAGTGTCTCACATAATTGATTGAATGAAATTTATATTGACTAGATTGGTAGATAGAGAGTGAAACATGGATAGAAAAGGAGATATTTATCATAATTATACATTGTACAATTCTGTATCAGTACATATAAAGAATATAATCAAATCTAATTCATCACCTCAATCTTACATTCTCAGTTTATGGATTTCTTATCCGATGGATCTTTATCTGCTTAAATGGTATCCCTCCAATCCCATTACCATCTTGAATTCGTTTCTATTGGTCGCCATTTGATCCATCCATGTCCCTGTAAGGATACAAGTGGGTACAACCAAGAAACCACTTGAAATTCACCGCACTCAGACATGCAAGAGTCCAGTAATAGCGATACAATCGACTCGCATTCGGGTTGAAACCAGTTCGGCATTCCATGTCTCTTGCTGACTCTCCCCACAACATAAAACAATAACACGCTTCCAGAGAATCCCAAACCTGATAACCCAGGGTTCAACAACACTAGCTAGGTAATTCTTCATCATAGGAGGACTTGGATCACTCAGAAACTAGTGACACTGTTTTCATAAAATGAGTCCAGACAAGCAAGAAGGAGGTACTCTGGAAGTATCCAGAAGACCGTGATTGGGATTTTGTCGTCGGGCTTATTGACTAGACCGTGGCCAATGATCACCTCATGCCTTTTGGTTTCAACAGCTGCAGCTACCGTGCAACACAATGCAGCAGATATGGTAGAAAGCGATCTCAATTCGTGGTACAAGCCTGTTTCAGAAGGAGTTACTGATCCCGTGTACATACCTGAAAAAAGACAAGTCTGATCAATGTAAACAAACGCGTATTGTAGCTATCAGTTTAGTGAATGTACCTTTTATAACACTGATTTGTCTGATGCATATAGAATCAGGAGAAGCTTAACTTTCCAACCTTGTAGTTCATGTGGATTGATTGCTCTATAAAGTATGTGCTTCCTTCAGAAGACACCAGCCCACAGAGGATTAAGGTTACCCAAATTGGAAACATATGAATGATGATTTTTGTTTGTTCCACTTGTGTGACTGTGCAGCGTATCCATTTCTTGTTACTTGGTCCTTCGTCAATGGCTGCCTCGTCCAAACACCTTATTATAATCGACCACAACATTCAGGTTACAAACAACAGCCATTCACATTTTGCCAACATTACAAATCAACAAACATTAATGCAACATTATATAATTGGGGTCGGTACGACTTTTGTCACGATGATCTTGATAAATCTTCTTCAGTGTGGAAGTTAGTTTTAATTAATTCATACATCTCTCAAGTATATTATGAAGATGATATTACAGTTAATCATCTGTTCAATAGTATATCCTTCACTCATTTAACTTCTTATTAAACCCAAAGGTTGAAATGACAAATAGAGAAAGTACATTGTTGTTGTACTGGACTAAAGTAATGAAACCACTTGGGCTAGTCCAAATAGCCAGGGCAGTGTGTCCGGTCAGATGCAACCCGGATTGGACACACGAAAATAAAAAGTAAGAATTTTTCATTGGGTCGGACGGAGTAGTTGAGAAATAGTATTTATTTCCTATTTTAAATTTCTAGCAAGTGTGAATTGCCCGAAACATATGAAGCATATAAAAAATAACAGCATAGATGGCACTCCGATACTATGGTATTGTTTAAACTATGCCTATATGCTATTATTAAAGCTAAAGTAAGTGAATTGGGATTACCCGGTTCTCGTCACTCCAAGATTCTAGTTACACCCCTATCAAGAATTGTGAATATTAGATCGATTTATTGCTAGAAATTATCCGGCGTTATGGGACTGTGTTGGTGGTCCCCACTGTGATTTCTTAGACTGCAGGTGGTCTGTGCGATTGTGGTGGTTTCGGATTTGTTGGTGGTGGTGCAACAGCTAGGTGTTCTTTGGAGGGCGCCCCCAACTATTCAAATGGATGGAGTTTCAATGCTTCATTGGGTTCCAACATATTCAAATGATGGTTTCTCCTAGATTATTCCTATCTGTAGAGTAGAATGCTTATATGTAATTTAGTTGTTTGTGTTTAATCTTCCAGAAAAAATTGAAAGCAAAGGTAATGTACCTCTATTCTAAATTTCCAATGTGTGGTTTATATGAATGATAAATTTAGTGAAAGGTTTCATGATTGATGTGGCATATGTTAAAAAGATAACCCTCTCATTCTCTAAAAATGAAACACTGGATTTGCCTCATGTTCCTTACCTTAGAGCCAAGCTCTGTAGACAAAAAAGTGATCTATAATTTAGAAATACTCTCTTAAATAATGATTTTTCATCACAGTATTTTTAAAGTTAAACATGATACTTTTAATTAAATATAGTACTTTTTAATTCAAATATTATTTTTTAAAATTTCTTAATTATATGTTTTTATAACATATCTTGTATTTTCATATTTAAACACATCTTATTACATAATTGATGGGGGGATTCCTTCCGGGTAGTGACAGTTTCCAAGAATGGCGGTGCTGGGTCCAGCTTCTTTAAGTACCTGCAAAAAGTTCCTGTAGTGTTTTCCGGGGAGGAAGTTTTGACGCTATAGTTAGTGTTTGTTCTTGCACTTTTCGGAGTATAAATCACTTAACTTGTCTAGCATTTACCACCTTTATTTATAGAGCCTTGATCGTTTGACTATGACTTGCATATTGCGCTCTTCTCTCCTGGATCATGGCCTAGTAAAGGCTATCGTGGTGAGTGGTACCTTTCCGCCATTCTCGGGATTGGTTACTTTTGGCGAAGCGGTGTGGTTGGCTTACGTGCGTTTGGTGAGCTTATTTGTCTTGGCAAAGTGACTGCTTAACTTGCTTAGTCTTGACTAACTGAGACTGGATGGATCTTATATTTACCATAAGCCCCCAACCATAAAGTCATTATTAGTGAAGTGAGTGGTGACTATTTTATCGAAGTGAGTGATGTGTTGTTTTGAAGCGAAGTAAAATGAAGAGTGAGAATCTAATAAACATCAGTTCGGTTTGGTAGGAACAATGTGGTGGACGCGAAGTGGAGAATGGCTTTCTAGGTAAAAATATATGTTAGAATTTTCTGCATGTTTGGAAATTTTGTTTGTAAGTGAATTTAAAGAAATATATCTAATGGTGGCCGATAAATATCCCCTTAATTTTGAAAAAAAAATGGTTAGTGGTATGGTTGAAATCAAGGAGAAAATTGATATACAAATGAAACGACATGAGGAGTAATCCTTATGAAGAGCGTTTAACGTGTAACAGCTTTGGTTGATTGCCTAAAAAAACATTTTCATAACAGTAACTTTATCGGTTTGAATTATTTAGTATTTATATAAAAGCTCGTTTGTGTTTAGAAGGGATTAACTTGTTTCTTCTCTTTTCGAAAGGATTATCAGAAGTTGGTCGGTTGTTTGTTCGAGCTCCAATTACAGATGGTGTATAACCTCTCCCAATATTTCATTTTCAAACATGATGTTTGTGCATTCTGAGTAATTGTCTTCCATTGCCTTACCCAGCCTACTTTTGGTGGTAGTGGGGAGACTCATAGTGATATGCGTATTGACGATGATGTTGTTATCGGGGAAGATGAAATTGGGGGGGGGGGAGTCAGTGCATTGATGATGTGGCGGTGCTGGCGAGAGAGTGTGGAACTCTCCAGATAGGTATTTAGTGTTACGAACACCATTTAATGCATAGGTTAACTTTACCCATACTGAATTTTATTTTGGGTGTGTCAGAGACTTACGGTGTTGCTCTTGCCTAGTTTCATCATCGGGGTATGACCATGATTACTGGTTTTATGGAAGTGTGTAAGAAGGCCAACAAGTTAAGGTGGACGTTTTTACTGGGTTCTTTTAGCTAGAGAGGGTCAGCTGTGGAGAGTAATTCACTCTTTACCCTAGTATCCATGGGGTTCAGGTTATATATAAATTTCCCAGAAATTTTGGGTACGGAAGGATCAATATATATTTATCAAGTGTATGGATGACAAGGCGATGCCTTTGTGGAATTTTTATGTGATCTTTCATAGGCAATCATATAAGTTAGGGAAGTTGAAGAAAGAGAGTAAGATTATGAAGGAACTATCTTCTCACTCAGTCGAGATAGGGAGACCTAGGGGAAAGCGAAGTTGTCACCATTGTTTTTAATAAATTCATAAGGATTTGAGTGATTTAATGTATTTCTGCTGTTAGTGTTTTTTGTTATTGATATTTTGTTTATTTATAGGGATGGCACTGTCATAAATCGCTATGGAAGCTCCCATTAGTTGGGAAGGCGAATGGGGGTGATCATTATGATAAGGCCATTCAGCTAAATCATGGGTGTCGCAAGAGATTGAATGACGAGGACAAGTTAAGGGAGAAAGGAAGTGAGGTATATGAAAACTTGCCAACACATGCATGAAGCTCACCAGTGTAACCTAGATGGGTCTGGATCATGGGGTTCTAGGTAGAATCTTGGAGAAGGAAGTGTTGGTCCCTCAAAAGTTCAGAAGGTTGTTGGGCCCGTTTTCAACGAAGCCAAGTCTTTGACAACTTTGGCCATGTCCGATCAATTAGGCATGGCGGTGAGTAATGCTAAGAACCACACGACCTTGTTTAACTCAACTATTGAGATATGTTGAAGATGTGTGTACTATTGGTGTGTTGCTTCTTAGTTTATTGACATTATGTGTTTGTAATCAAAGGTGGGGGATACTATGATATCCATAGTGTTGCGTCTTGTTGATTATGTGGAGGAGGTAAAAAAATTTCCCAAGCATTTAGAAAATTTGGAGGTAAAGTTGGAGCAAAGTGAAGATGATCGTGAAAACATTGAGTTGGAATTGGATAAGGGGAAAAGATTTTGTGAAGAATAAGTAAATATAAATGATGTTTTACGGGTTGAATTCCAGAATCTGAGAAAAGAGGGTCCTGCCCACCCAAATTACCCTCATGTATTTATGAATAAGCTTGTGATGACATAGGGGTTTTACAATATCTTTGTTGATATTATTGCTAAGGTTGAGAACATGGGGTGGTGCAGTTCCTAGGAGAGTATTCGTGTGTGGAATCTCAACATGGATATCACTGGATTGGATTACCCAACAACCATAGCTCTAGCTTTGGAGAAAGCAAAGCTGGAGGTAGACGAGGCTTTTGCTGAGAAGGTAAAGAACGATAGTCATCCTTTTCCTTTGGTTAAGGAGCTTGGAAAGATGAAATTGCTAACTTCAATGAAGGAGGTTAAGGAATGTGTGGTGGACTGTTACCTAGGGAAGGGTAGTGTCCAGGAGAAGAATAACAATGCTTTGGAGGTTGACCTTTTGAGGGCTCCACCCCAGCTAAGTAACACATTTGGCTATACCAACGAGGTGAAGGAAGGCATTGGTGCCATCACTAATCCTTCTGTTGGCCATGATAGTGGGTTAGGTAGTGGAAAAACATACTAGTGTGTAGTTCAATAGGTTATGATGTAATTTTATCGAATTATAGAATTGAAGTTTATTTAGTATTCTTGACTGGGGTGAAATTATTTATCCATTAATGGTTTATTTTGTCTTTCTACAAGGGTTGTGAATCAGATGTGAGTGATCCATGTTAGCCAAATGAATGTGCGGTAAAGTTAATCTATCATGTAAGTGTGTTGCTACTTAAGCTTATAGGGGTTGAGCTAGAATGGAAGACAGAACTAAAAGGCATCGTGGTTGCGATGGAAGAGTATAATAGACACTTGTTGGTGACAAATGTGATTATTAGAGAGTTGATTGGAATAAAGTGGAAGGAAAATGAGTGGTGCAAGTTTTTGGTAGAGCAAACATCTGAAGTAGATCAGAAAAATGGGGATTATAGCAAACATAGTTGATTGTATGAGGTTTTTTTTTTAAAGAAAATGGAGTGATGAGCTGAATGACTCCATTTCGGAAGGTTTATTGTGATATGTGTTAGCATGGTTTTTCAAATATTAATGGAGTATGATAATAGAAGAGAACCGAATATTTGGAATTTCAATGTTCCCAGCTGAAAAGGTGATGTTATATGCTTGGGTTGTTGCCCAAAGATCAGTGCAATGCGACCTTTCGTGAAGAGGTTGCTAAAACTCTGTCTGCGAGGTTTGGTTACATGATTAGATGAGGCATTAACATATCATTTTGGGGGAAAGTTAAAGGGAGACAACAGAGCTATGAAGCTTATACATACCTTGTTCGTTTACTGAGTATGCCATTAGGGTGTTTGGACTTTGGGCCAACTATTGATCGTAAATCAGACAACATGTGAATGGGATTTCGGAGCTGGTAATATTCTTGTGCATAGTACCATCACATGTTGTGGGATCTTTGAAGAAGCTTGACTGTTCTGATCTTCTAATGTCCTTATGTTAGGCTGTTAGTGATCGTATAGGTTAATTGCGTGGTGTAATTGTAGATTTATGGCTTCTCGTCATATTGGTTATTTGATGCTATATTCTTGGGTTGTACTTACAAAGTTTTTACGACTTTTTTAGTTGTTGTGGATTGTAACAATAAGGTTGGGTATTAATAGGAGATGGTAATCATTGAACTCTTTTTTTTGCATAGTTGGATGAGTCATAGTGAGACTGGTCTTGTTTTAGAATATTTAGTGTAGTTAATGTGTGTGGTACAGTTGATGGCTGCTAAAGGTGTATATAATCGTGTGAAGTGGAATGCCTTGTTGGTTATGTGATTTGGAGTAAGTGGTGTATGGATAGTAGTGGAATTGGGGTTTTGGTATTGCAGCGAGAAGTCAAGGCGAAACTCCTCTAGTGTCACTGAGCTAGTGGGTAACTCTGTTACTATGCAAGTCCATAGGTGATTTACTTGTGTCATTTAAGTTGACTGGTAATGGTTTAAAGCACTGGGTGGGCATTTATTTTCTCCTAATAAGTGATCTCGGAGGTATGCGAAGAGAAGGTGAGAGGATGTTCTATACTATTTCTATATTATGAGTGGGCATGTCTGTTTTATATTGGGCCTGTGTGAATTGTGCGAGTTTATGCCAAAATGATTTTCTGAATATGTTGGATAGTGAGCTTGTGAAGGGATAAGCATGCCACGTGGGCATGGTCTCTTTAGATTTTTCACTGGGATATGTAGAGTATTACGACGTTTAGTTTCCCAAGGAATAATAAGTGGTTAGTTTTTTGGGAAAATGAGAGTACGTGGAATATCAAGTGTTTTAATAAAAAGAGTTTCTTTTTTTCCAAGGTTGAAGTACCCCTATAAAGGGGGTATCTGTCATGGCATATTCTCAGTTGTGTTTGTATGTTGTTTTTGTGTGTTGATTATTTAGAAAGGTAGATTTGCGTGTGTGTTTTGTTTGTATGTTGTGTGCTTAAGAAACTTTGAGTGTGGTGGTGTCGTTCACTCAAGGATATTCCCAATGGGGATGGTATTTTTTGGTGATAGTGGAGTATTTTGGGATGTCAGAGCTATCCAATATGGATTACATTCCATCTAGGATGTTTTAGATATATTCATGCTTTCCGTAATTTTTTCAATATTAAAAGTGTTTTAGTTTTTTCTATATAATTCGTTATCTGATGTATATTTGTTTTTTATGATTTTGAACAATATTATAGTGAACGTAGGATCTGGATGGAGTTTTATGAATAATATCCATTCGCGGGTGGATATAGGCACTGAGGAAACCAAAGCGCGGTGAATGCCTGAACTTCTTCTGGGCAGAGCCGAAAGAAGAAGATAAGCTTAAGGTCGACGAAACTCGTGGTGGAGGAGTTGTTTTGGAAGTTCGTTGATTGGGTTATGGATGGTAGGGTAGTTATACCTTCTCTACTAGATGAGGTGGATGGTGCCCCTTCATGGGGGCACTTTATAAAACAAAGGGGAAGAATGGGTGACCATTTTTTAACTCCCCCTAGGGCCTTTATAGCCTTACTAGCATTTAGTTAGAGACTTAAGTATCTATTTGTTTATGTAATAGGTTTGCAAATAATATTTTGTAACTCTTCCTATAGAGATTTTTGTAATTTAGTTGTATTCTTGGTTTTTGAATGGATCTAAGATTAGTAAAGCCTTTTACTGAATATGCAATGACTTATCTTGTTTTCCTAGTAGTGATGTTCCAATGGGGCTACTGTCTTTTCTCTTACTACTTCTAATTGAACTATATTCCTTAGAATTTAAAGTAATAGAATATTAGATAAATTAGAATCAGGTTAAGAAAGAATTACCTTTCTGATTGGTTTTGTATATATCCTTTGCCATATCTGATTCTATCTTGTATACCCTTTGTACTCACTATATATATGAATACACAGAGCCAAAATTATGTGCGGGTTTTACATTCTATCACGGTATCAGTTAGGTCTCTCTAAATACTACTGGCTTTTATCTCTCTTTTACCCAACTTTTCATAAATCTTCTCCAAATTTAACAATTCACCGGCTGCGGCCGCAGCCCGCCGCCACCACCCCCCGTTCGATGTCGCTCTTCCCATATCTGAGCTCTGCCGCTCTCCCCAGATCTGAGCTCCACCGCTCGCCTCTGCCTGCCCCGACCGTATCTTAGACCTTCGCTGCCAAGCTCAGATCACCGCCCGACGCCAGTTGATCTCGAGTCACACGATCGGTTTCCAGCAACTAGTGCCACCGATGTCAACAGTGTCATCAAGCTTTCTCTCAGCAATTTCTCCACACGCACCAACAAGCTTTCTAGCGGAGATCCACGTGGTCACCAATAGTAGTGTGTGTAATCACGCGCGCGCCTCTCCCTTTCAGCGCGTGATTTCACGCGCTCCTCAACCGCGTGTGATTTCACACACCCAGCTGCTCTGATGCAACCTGTTGCAGTTTTTCTGTAGTTCTCTGTCTTTCTTCAAAAACAAAAAAACAAAAAAATGTATTCTTTTGATCTCTTCGATTGTCAATGGTGTCACTCCTCGGCCATGTTGCTTCTTCTTGTCCTAAATTACACGATGAATGGTACCAGTTGCAATGTCAGTGATGTAAGAAATTTGGACACTCTGCCTCGATATGTCCTCATTTGGTTTCTCAGGTTTTTTCTCCTGCCTCTTTACCGAATGTACGTTGGATAGCTGATTCTGGTGCGACCAACCACATAACTTCTTCTCAATCTGCTCTTGAACGCGTGACTCCTTGGTGGTGCTGTTTTTTCTGCTTTTGTTGCATCGAGTGCCTCTAAAGCATTTTTGAACTTTGGCATAGTCAATTGGGTCATGTGCCTCACAACATCATTTCGACTTTGAGAAAGTCTGGATGTTTTCCAGTTACTAGTTTGCTGCCTAAGCCTCATTTATGTGCCTCTTGTGAGATGGCTAAAGGCAAGCGTCTTTCTTTTCGTGATAATTTAAAATACGTACCACACATACTTGATTTAGTTCATTGTGATCTTTGAGGACACTCACATGTTGTCTCTCATGTCGGGTACCTTTATTTTGTCATTTTTATTGATGATCACTCTCGGTTTACTTCGTTGTATCTTCTGCGACGTAAGTCTGATTTTGTGGAGGCTTATATGTAATTTGAAACTTTTGTTGAGAATCAGTTTTCTACAACCATTAAAGTCTTTCTGAGTGATGGTGGAACCGAGTTTGTGAATCATCGCATGCAAACTCATTTTGCGTTTAAGGGCATTCATCATCAGCTTTCATGTCCTTACACTCCTGAGCAAAATGGTCGTGCAGAGAGGAAGCATCGTCATATTACTGAGACAGGTTTGTCGATGCTCTTTCATTCTGGCCTACATCATTCATTTTGGTATGATGCATTTTCGACAACAATCTACATCATCAACAGACTGCCTACTCCAGTTTTATCTGGCCAGTCTCCACTCTCTGTTATTTTTGGTACTACGCCTAACTACTCCAATTTTCATCCATTTGGTTGTCGAGTTTTTTCGTATTTGAGGCCCTATGTTGCGCATTAATTAGCACCTCGGAGTATGTCTTGTATATTTTTGGAATCAGTTCACAATACAAGGGTTATCGGTGTCTTGATTCTGTCATGAAAAAGAAGTACATCACTCGTCATGCTCGGTTTGATGAGTTATTTTTTCCAGCTACCCGTACTGGCTCTGTTCAAGATTTTTCATCACTGCATGTTTCTACTTTTTTGGAGCCTTCATCGGTTCCGTTGGAGATGTTTGAGTCATCTTCTTCGACCAAATCACCATATATTTTGGAAAATTATGATTTTAACCATGAACCGGAAACTCAGGGTTTTTCCAAAAATTATGTTTGTTTGCCACAGAGTGAACGACAGCAGCCAGCTCAGACGATGACGATGCCATCGTCAAATCACGCGTCGGCTACCCAGGTCACGTGTACGAATCATGCGCCACCAGCCCAAACACCGACAGCCTCACCGGCTGATCCGGTGAATTTTGATTCATCAGCGCAACCATTGTCACCCTCTGCATGGCTGCCATCACCAGTCCCGGGTTACATGGTCGTTGCCTTGGTTTCCGCATTGATCACCTTGGGATCCACCTCATCTCCGACTTTGGTTCCCTCTTCCCGACATTCGATGGCCACTCGTTCTCGCATTGGTTCTTTAAGGTACAAGGATTTTTCTGATTATGATATTTATTGTTTACTGAGTGCTTTATTTGCAAAGATCAAGCCTCGTAGTCATCGTTCTGCGGTCAAGGATCTGGACTGGGTTGCTGCTATGGACTCTAAAATGGCCGCCCTTGGCACTCAACAAACATGAGAGTTGGTTCCACGGCCTCCCAATGTTAATGTTGTTGGCTCTAAATGGGTGTATCGTTTGAAGTACAAATATGATGGCTCACTTGATCGGCATAAGGCCAGGTTAGTTGCATAGGGGTTTCACAATTACCTGGTTTTGATTATGATCATACTTTTAGTCCAGTGGTGAAGGCATCCATTGTTCGTACTGTTTTATCTATCGCTGTCACAAAAAATTGGCATTTGAGACAACTTGATGTTAAAAATGCATTTTTAAATGACATTCTTGATTCCCCGGTTTACATAGAGTAGCATGCTGGTTACAAAGATCCCATGTTTCCTGATCACGTTTGTCGTCTACGCAAGGCCATTTATGGTTTGAAACAAGCACTTCGTGTTTGGTTTCAACGTTTTAGTATTTTTTGTTAGCCTGGGTTTTGTGTGCAATTTTGCAGATACCTCCTTATTTGTTTTCTCACACGGTGCCTCTTTACTCTATTTGCTGGTTTATGTTGATGACATTGTTCTCACCGTGAATGATGGTTATCTCATACGGAAGTTTATTGATCGGGTTAATCAGGAGTTTAAGATTACCGATCTTGGCGCTTTACAGTATTTCCTGGGATTGGAGGTTGTTTGCAATTTCAATGGCTTATTTATTGGGCAAGCACGGTTGCCAAGGACATTTTAATTCGTGTCGGCATGTAGAATTTGGCACCGGTTGCTATTCCTTTTGTTGTTTTTTCACAACTTTCCAGTACTACTGGCAAGCCATTCGGGAATCCCACACTTTATCGTTCTGGTGCACTACAATATTTGTCCATTACGTGTCCTGATATTTTTTATGTTGTGAACACTGTCAGTCAGTACATACAGACACCTACAGATGATCATTACCAAGCTGTTACTCGAATTCTGCGTTATGTTCGTGGCACTATCCATTACGGTCTTCAGTTTTGCAAGAATTCTTCCGCTTTTCCAGTCTTGGGTTACTCTGATGCTGATTGGGCTCATTGTATTGAGACTCGTAGGTCTACTTACGGTTATGCCATTTTTCTTGGTGGTAATCTAGTTTCATGGAGTGCGAAGAAACAACCAATGGTCTCTCGTTCAAGTTCAGAATCAGAATACCGGGCTACGACCAATACTGCTGCGGAGCTAGCTTGGTTGATGAATTTACTTCGGTATTTGCTCGTCTCTTCTCAGGCACCACCTATTTTGCTGTGTGATAATAATAGTGCTCTCTTTCTTGCTCAGAATCCGGTTTCGCATAAGAGAGCCAA
>JAULKM010000013.1:6187706-6221628 GCA_032355605.1 Rubia tinctorum
GAACCACGTAAATTCTGGTGTTTTGTCTTTTGCTTTTATTTTCTTCGCTTGTTCTTTCTCGGCATTCCGCACAACACAAACGTTTTTACTTCCTGAGCTAGCATATCATGCAGGTCTTGGCTCGGACACGATATGTTTTTTCTTTATTTATTTTTTACTTAACTAAACTTAATTGAATTGAAATTAACTAAAAACAAATATATCGATCATATAAATTAAAATAAATTTCTTCAGGTTAAACTAAAGTTTAAAACTTAAAGTGAGATCTCAACTTAAAATTTGAAGTTTGAAATGTGAATCTAGTAAGTTATAGTGTCTTTCATAAACATCATTCCGAATTTTAAAAAATATGTTTGCTGTCTGAAATTATTATTCTAAAATTTAATTTATGGAATATTGTAGAAAATAAGGATGTACATTATATAAAAGTAAAAAAACCTATACAGAAAAGAAAGAAAAATATAATCTAATTACAAATACAAGTAAATATTTATATTCCTTAAAACCCTCTCTCAAGTTGGAGTATGAGGATCAGAAATTCCCAACTTCCCAAGTAGTGAATGAAACTGATGTCATCCGAGAGGTTTAGTGAACAAGTCCACAAGTTGATCAGAAGTGCGGATATGATGAGTAACAATAGTACCGGATTGTACAAGATCACGGACGAAATAGCAATCAACCTCTATATGCTTCGTATGTTCATGGAACATTGGATTTGCTGCAATATGAAGAGGTGACTGACTGTCACATAACAATCACATAGGAGCAGAATGCACAACACTTAAGTCTCGAAGCAAAGACTTAACCCGCAACAACTCACAACAAGTAACCATGGAATGATACTCCTCTTCAGCAGAAGAACTAGAAGTCGTGGGTTGCTTCTTGGTCTTCCATGAAACCGAAGAATCACCGATCATCACAAAGTACCCAGAAAGAGATGACCGCTTAATAGGGCATGCAGCCCAATCAGAATCACAATAAGCAGTCACTTTTAAAGAACTAAATGAAGAGAGAAATAAACATTGATCATGATGAATCTTCAAGTAGTGGAGAACTCGAATCGCAGCTTGCCAGTGAGGGACACAAGGAGACTTCATAAACTGAGCAAACGTATGAACTGAATAGCTAAACTCAGGAGAAATGTAATGGTAAGATAAATGAGGCGACCAACCAGGCGCCGATATTGTTCAGGATCATCGTAAAGGGGAACTTCAACCTGCGCAAGATCATGTTGTTGCTCCATAGGAAAATCATTTGGTTTAGAAGCTGATAAACCCGTGTCAGATAAAATATCCATGGCATATTTCCGTTGTGAAAGAAGCATCTCATCCTATCTTCTAGCAATCTCTATACCCAAGAAATACTTAAGTGGACCAAGATCATTCATGTGAAAACAAGAGCTGGAGTATTTCTTGAATTCAGAGATGAGCGACAAAGAACTACCAACAATAACCAAATCATCCACATAGAAACTGAGCCACAAGAGAAAGCAAAAAGAGAGTAATCAGCTTTACCCTGAACAAATCCAAATGTGCGTAAAGGCTGAGCCAATTTGGAAAACCAATTGTGAGGAGCTTTTTGAAGACCGTAAAGAGATTTTTGAAGGTGACATATCTGTCCAGGGTCGCTAAATAGCCGGGAGGAGGGGCATAAACACCTCTTCATGCAGATCACCATGAAGAAAAGTATTATGAACATCCATTTGATGAAGTTCTCAACAACGAATGAATGCAACAGATAAAAATAGGCAAACCGAACTCATCTTCGTAAAAGGAGAAAATGTCTCAGTATAGTCAATTCCTTCAATCCGATGATTTCAAAGAAACACCAGACGAGCTTTATGACGTTCAATGGTACCTTCAGACTTGAACTTGGTACGATAAACAAATTTGCATCCAATCGCAGTCTTATCCATAGGTAGAGAAGCCAGGGCCCATGTCTTATTGAACTCGAGCATTAATTTCATCAGCCATAGCATCACGCCAATGAGCAGGCTTCGATACCTCTAAGTGGTGGGATCTTCACTAGAAGTTACTGCACCCAAAAATCTAGAATTCATACTAGAAAATTATCGTAATTTTCATAATCAGTTAAATGATAGATAACACCTGAGGATAGTGATAGCGTAGGAGGGACTGCGATTTCTTGGCATTCCCAAAAGCAAACACTCACACCCGCATCATCAAACCATATTGAGGTTATCACATTGCGTGAAGCAAGTCGAGAGTGTGTGTGGTTGAGATCTGACTTATCAGAACCACAAGTGGTCTCCTATACATCAAATGATGATCCCATAACACTTTATGAATATAATTTTGCATGTGTTAATCAAATGAAGGAAGGATATATCAAAAGTGACAGAACAATGCATATACCTCCAAAGTTCTTTTGATTTACTCAAGAGTTAGAAGAGAGTAATGTTATTAACATTCAATATGTTCGTTCATGTGAGAACTCAACGGATCTCCTCACGAAAGCACTTCCCACTTCAGTATTCTAGAAACATGTTCACGACATATGACTGTGAAACTATGAAATTTATGAAGAAATCACCAATGTCAACATGAGGGGAGTTATACGTGGTTGTACTCTTTTTCTCTTACTGTGATTTTACTCTCGCTGGGTATTTCCAAGTAAGATTTTTAATGAGGCAGCATGAACACGTAATTATTGTAATGGACATTCCAGGGGAAGTGTTATGAATAATGAAATGCTCATTTACAATATGTTAGATTTGTGATAATTAATTATTTCACTATTCATTTACCCTAGGGAAACACTATGTAATTACCCCTAAATTTCTTCTATAAATACCCCTAAGAGAATGAAGAAATTGTACCCTTTAATTCTCACTTTCTCGCCTTATCTCATCCTTATCTTTTTCTTCATTCTCTTTATCTTATTTTCTATATCAAGTTCTTTATCAATTTCTTAATTAGTGCAAAGTTAGTGATTTTCAAAGTGAAATTGGGTGATTCTTGAACCCACGAGAGAGAGAGGGGAAAAGGTCTCCTTAACAAAGATCATATTTTCAAGTAATGGAGCAATTAATCACTATACTTCTTTAACTTAAACATTCCCTATTTAAAAAGAGACTTTTAACTTGGCTCCTTAAATTTGGGTTCTTGAAAAAATTGTGAAAAATTAAAGTGAATTTTTTACTTTTAAGTAACTGAAATTAAAATTTAATTTTAACTCCAATTCTTAAGTAATTTTAATTTTGATTCTTAAATAATCAAAATATAAATTAATTTTTTTAACTTTTAATTCTTTAATAACCAAAATAAAATATGACTTTTACTTCCAGTTCTTTAATAAGCAATGTTAAAAAAATTGACTTTTGAGTTCAATTCTTTAATAATCGAAGTGTTAAAATTTCACCTTTATTTGAAATAAAGTAAAAAAAAGTTCAACATTTGGAAGGCCCTCTAATAGACGTACGACATCAGTTGGAAAAATAGATAAAGTTTAAGGAAACACGGCATTTACATAGCCTTATGGACTGTTCACAGTGACTTTTACCTTAAATATTTTATTTTTTTATTAAATTTAAATATTGTATTTTAAAAGTTAAAATAAATAATAATATGTATTTGAATATGAAAATATATATAATATAAAAAAATCTAAATTTAATATGTAATTTAACAAATGTAATGTATAAGGTAAAAAATAAATGGTTTGTCCATAATCTAATGGACAGGGCACCTCATGATACCCACTTGAAAAAATATATTCTAAATTCAATAGTCTAAATATTCTACTTCCCCCTCTAAAATTTGCTCAATTTCCATTTTAGTTCATCCTACAAGAAATTACTTAATTTGAAATTTTCTTCATTTGGGAAAATTTGACCATGCTTCTATCTTAAAATACCCTTACTAAATTTACAATTTTACAGCTCTGCAAATAAAACATTTGTAATCTCATTGATCATGTGAATCACGAGTTAAAGATAACTGGTTTGGGTACCTTATAGTATTTCTTGTGTTTGGAAATTGTTCCTACTTCAGACGGGTTGTTCCTTGGTCAGGCAAGATAAACAAAGGACATTCTAATTTGTGTTGGCATGACACATGCAGTACATGTTGCCACTCATTTCGTGGCTTATTCCCAGCTTCTCAGACCAGTAACCTGTTTGGTAATTTCACACTTTGTCGTTCGTTAGTTGGCGCACTTCAGTATTTGGAGATAACACATCCAGACTTGTCTTATGATGTCAATACGATCAATAAGTTTATGCAGGCACAAACTGGTGACCACTTTCAGATTGTTACTCGGATTTTGTGCTATCTTCGCAGTACTTTTCACTATGGTCTTACTTTTAGCTCAAATCTATCCGCCCCTTCGGTTCTTGACTATTCTGATATCGATTGAGATATATTTTTGGAGACTCGTAGGGCGACATATGGTTACACTATCTTCCTTGGCAGTAATCTGGTTTCTTATGGTGCTAATAAGCAACCAATGGTGTCTCGCTCTATCTCAGAATCATAATAACGTGCTATGACCAATATTGCGGCGGAATTGGCTTGAATGATGAATCTTCTCAGGGACTTGTGTGTGACGATTTGTTCACCTCTGGTGTTGTTGTGTGATAACAAAATTGCATTCTTTTTTGCTCAACATTTTGTTTCGCATATGAGAGTCACGCACATTGATATTAATTATTATTTTGTGTGTGAAATTGTGGCTTCCAACACGCTTAAAGTATCTCATGTTAATTCTGATTTTCACCTTGCGGACATCTTTACAAATGGTCTATCTCGTCCCAAGTTTGGGTTCTTGTGTTGTCAGTGTTGGCAGGCCCAGAAGTTGTGCGGGATGTGTGCCCACACTGGACCCAAAAATATGAAGGGCCAGAAATTTTTTTACATCCACACATGTAATACACAGAATATGAAGGGCCCAAAATGGAGTTTATTTATTTTTATTTCTTTCACCCCTCTAAATTTAATTTGGGTCGGCCCTTTCCCAATCATTACCATGTGGTGCCCTTTTCTAAGCATCTTATATAAGGCCCTTTTAAAAAAAATACTCTTGGACCTTTTTTTCTAAATTCTTTTGGATGCCTTTCACTATTAATTATTATCTTTCTTTTGTTAACTTTTATTTTCTCTAACAATACTCATTGTTTTTGTTTAATTGCATTATATATTTTTTGGCCTTTATATTGTTTGCATTTTCTTATTCTTTTTTTAAAAATCCACTTTCTTATTCTTCGGGTAACTTTCAAGTTTTCAAATTCAAAATTGCATAAGTTTGATATTTTCGAGAGAAAAAAGAAGCACAAGTTTGAATGGTAATATTCCCTCTGTCCCAGTTCAACCTGCACACTTTTTGGTCAACTTTCTCATACCATGTTTGATTAACGATAACTTTATTTATGTATAATAATGGTGCATTAAAATTTGATGTTTAGAAATACATCATGCATGAAATCCAATGATATCTCACATAATGATATTTGTATCTATATACTGATTAAAATTTATGGTCAAATGTGTCTTGAGAAAATTGACCAAAAAAGTGTTCAGTTTGAATTGGGACAGATGGAGTATTTAAATTGATATGAAAGTAAAATTTATAACATTTAATAGATAGAAAATACTCGTTGTAACGAATCTAACAAAATATATCGTGATAGTATTTATATTTCGTGTATCAACAAATATTTATAGTTAGCAATAAAATTTTGATTTAGAATAATCAAAGTGGGAAGTTTAAAAATGCACAGAAGGAATACTTATATATGATTACTTTTTATTTTTATTTTTAACAATCAAAGTTTTTTCATTAAAAAATTTAAAGCAACAATCACTTTTTGTGCGTACAGGATGAGCAAAATAGATTAATATTAGTGCGCAATCTTGTCAGATGAGAGGGATATTTAATCGATGTGTTATATTTTGGGGCATTGACTTATTTCTCTGGCATCTGGCATTATTTCTAGTGTGTTAAAAAATTAAATAGGCATGAGGTGAGCCTTTTGGCACTGCACTTGACACGTTTCAAACCTCAATAAAAATGATAGTATTACATGTTCCTTTGTACTATATTTTGCATCGGTAAAAAATATTTATATAAGGGCCCAAATTTTTTTTCGCACGTAGATTCAAAATACATTAGACTGGCCATGTTCTCAGCTTTGCTTGCGACTTAATTGATTCGTAGTATTCTATTTCATGCACAATTGTAACTTGTAACTCTTTAGATTCACATATAATATCAATACACGCATTTACATACAATTGTAAAATTTACATTTTATCATGAACAATCAAAAGTGATCGAAAGAGCCGGTAAGGACAAAAGTTGCGATTTGACGAGGTGAAAAAAAATATATACTTACACATATTGATGGTAAGTTGTTAGATACTCCTTTCGTCCCACCAATATTGGCATATATACTTTTTCAAAGTTAAAATTGGAAAACTTTGACTCTAAATATGAATTAATATATTTATAATAAATATATCATGTGAGATATTGTTAGATTCGTCTTAACATCTATTTTTTAAATATTAATTTTTTATGTGAAATTGTTATATGTAATTAGAGTTATTGACGGTCAAACATGATCATTGAAAATCGTAAAAAAATAAATATGTCAATAATGACGTGACGGGGGAGTATCCTTAACTGAGGAAAAGGCAGCCTGACATCGGGGCCATTTCAAATTTTGAAATAGAGTATAACCCAACCGATCCATTGATTGAATTCTCTCTATTTGTGTCACCATAGGTATAAGTGATTGGATTTAGGTGAAGAAAATGAGTGGATGGAATTTATTAAGAAATATAAATATTACTTGTAATTGTAATTAGATTAGATTTTCTTTTATTTTGTTCTTTATATAATGTACCCCAAATCATTAATACAATCACATTATTCCCATTATTTTCTACATGATATCAGAGCCAAAAATCCTGAAACCCTAAGAAAATTTCCGCTGTTGTTCCCGAGCTGCCGCCTCCAACCGCGCATCCTCACACGCGCAGCCGTTGGCCTGCCGTTGCCACTCGCCATCACCACCGTCCGACAACTGCCGCCGCCAGTATCCAGGTTGTCACGATCATCCGACGAATGCTGCCCTAATTCGTGTAACACTCCAGATCCATGACCAACTTGCTCAACGCAAGTATTGGGTCGAACCTGAACGCGTTACCATAATCCTGCTGGTTGGATTACTAACATGCAGTAACGAGCAAAACAGGTTATGCGAAAGAAATTTAGAAAATCCAAAACCTAACTTACTATTACAGTAAAAGTCTTAATACAAACATTAAACATGAGTTTTAACTTAAATACTGACAAAAGTTCTAAAGGATTCGGTAATAATCAGTTTTAAATTAATATTTTACATAACTATAATACATACTAAATCAAAGGATTCTAGGGTTCACCCAGGATCCTTCTACGAAAGAAGTAAAGGTAACATTACATTTCACTCTAACTGCTTAGCTACACATATTAGGGTTATTTAAACTAGGGTAAGCTCATTGCTTAATGAAGTTCCATCACCAATAATTACCGAGTAAATTTAATGATCACATAAAGAAAATAACCACATAAATCCTAGCACATAGTAAAAGAATACAGGTGGGTTATGCCAAAAAACAGTCAAGTTCCTATATGACTATTGTGATTGGCATCAAGGCATAAACCCTTCAGTAGTGCTCGAAAGCTACCACGAATCCAGAAATCCATATGCCTCAATCACGCTCAATATATTCAGTTACAAACTCGTATCAGTACCAGTTGGTTATGCTAGCATACCATATCGCCACGAGTGGCCGATGGTCAAAACCGTTCCCCACCGATCTAGACCGAACTTCAATCGCGTCGGGGACCTCGATAAACACATACAAGTATTCAAGTAGCAAGCAGTCAAATTTGACACGGAAAGATAAAATACAAGTCGGTCATCCACTTAAAACATCAGGGTCATTAATCCATTTAGTTTCACAATAATTAAGCATAGTGTGATAAAGTACATACCGTGCTTAATTAGTATGAAATCAAATAATAGGCATGAATAGAATCTAATATTATTTCATATAACACGTAAAATTCTAAACTAGCACATGTAAATTTAACTGACATAAAATAACATAAAATAATAATTTAAATTCAATTCGTACTAAGGCGATGAAAATGCTCACATGATTGAATGCAGTTTCAGTGTTTTGAAATTAGCACAATTGCATTATTTCTATCCAAACAACTAAATTTTCATGTATTTTATTTGTAAGAAATTAGGAGGAAAGGAAAGATTTCTTCGGAATGAAATATGAAGAATCAATGCCTCCCCCGGTATTTATAACCCTTTGGCTTACTTGCATTCTCTCTTTTTTTGTTAGGCACACATTTCAAGGTTTTCAAGTTCAAGGTTTTCAAGTTCAAGGTTTTCCAAGTTTCGCACACGTTCAAACTAACAAACAAAATGGCTGCAAAGTCACATGCTCCCTAATTATTGTCTCTTGACACATTTGGGATGGGGTTAACCGCCCAACCCATTTGCCCTATTTAAATATATATATATATATATAATTTATAATCAATTTTAATTAAAATGTATATATGTATATTATATATAATTTTATCCTTATTTATTATTAGTACTCTTTTTTTAAATTTAAATGAGTGAAAAATTATCAATATTTTAGTTTCAATTGTAACTTCAATATTACGATATTTTATTACAAAATTTGACAATAATATACATATTCAATTAATAATTCAATTTTTGTTAATATTTTAATTTCAATTGTAATTCAAATATTACATGACTTTATTACAAAATTCTAGCAATATAGATATTGTATTTAATTAACGACTAAATTCATTATTTCTTATGATTTCTTCTTCTTATTATTATTTTAAATGTGCTGGTTGTATTTCTTTCTTTCTTCCTATTTTAATGAATATTATTGTTCATTACCTGTTTCTTTTGTTCCTTACCTATTATTTTATGTTATTATTATTCGTTGAATGAATTACTAACATAAATCCAATAATTTACATTATTTTATTATTATTATTATTATTTATTTCCTGATTATATCTATCTATTTATTTATTTAATTTTATCTTAGGTAAAACTTTTCTTGTAGGATTGATCTTAAAGTTATAGAAGGAAATAGTCGAAAGAGATAATTAAAAGAATACGATTTCTGGTTAAACCATTACTATTACATACTCCCTCCGTCTCACTCTAAATTGCTTATTTACTTTTTGATAGTCAAAGTTTGTAAACTTTGATCCTAAATATAAATTATTATATAAATAATAAATATATCATGTGAGATATTGTTAGATTTGTCTTAACGTCTATTTTCTAAATATCAATTTTTTATGCGACACTATTATAAGTAACTAGAGATATTTATGGTAAAAAATACTCATTAAAAACCATGGAAAAGTAAATAAGAAATTTAGAGCGGGACAGAGGGAGTAAGTACTAAATTCATTAAGGTCGGGGGTTCACAATTCGCCTGCGCGTGCCGACCACACACCGACTCCATCGTACATGCCCGCCGTTATGAAGATCACGCACCGCCGAGTTCTGATTTTTCGCCAATCCAATTTTCTGTCGAATATCTGATATGATTTTGCTATGTTGACTTTTGATTCTACAATCGATGCCACTGAACGTGCCCACGTCGCTGCTGAAGCTATCGAAACTGAGGCCAATAAGCTACAAAATCTCAATGCTACCGACGTGATTGCAGTTTTACTCAAACGGTTTCAATTACAATCTGGTGTTGGAACATCTGTACCTGGTGGTCGATCTGTGAACTCTTCTTACAACCTTGGTCCTTCTGACTGTCCCGGTTTGTCAATCTGTTCCATCATACTAAAGGGTGAATAAAATTATCTTGAATGGACTACTATGATTTGTCGTGCTATGTTTGCCAAGAAGAAGATTGGTTTCATTGATGGAACCATTACCAAACCCAGGATGATCATCCTAATGTAGATGATTGGCCTGGTGTTAATGCTACTCTTGTTTGCTAGATCTTATTGACTGTAAATCCACCACTGCGTTTTTCTACCAGCTATTTTTCCACAGTGGTGTTCGAACTTATGATGGTGTTGAAGACGATGTATATACTCTAAAGGCCATGTTGTTTTGTACAATAGATGATTTCCCCGCATATGGGAATTTGGTTGGGTACTTGGTCGAAGGGCACCATGCATTTCCTGTGTGTGAGAAAGATACTTTTTTTTTCTCAACTGAAGCATGGATGTAAAACTGTCTACCAAGGTCATAGGCAGTTTCTCCCCGAGGGTCTCCCATGACAATCCGTGAAGCAGTGGTTCCAAGAAGAAATTGAGGAAAAAGGACCGCCGATTTCATTATCTGGTGATGAGGTATTTGACAGGGTCAGACACTTGGGCAACAAGTTTGGGAAGGGTAAACAAAAGTCAGCATGTGAAGGTAGTTGTAAGAAATTCTTTATTTTTTTTCCTACTACCTTATTGGAAGGAATTGGATGTCTGACATTGTCTTGATATGGTGCATATTGAGAAGAATCTGTGTGATTCTTTAGTTGTGCCTCTTTCAAATACCTCCCGTAAGACCAATGATGGTTTGAAATCTCGACTTGATTTGGTCGAAATGAATATTAAGAAGATTTTGGGACCTGTGATAAATGGTGAAGAATGTTATCTCCCCCCTCTTGTTATTCCATGTCTCAGTTCGAGAAAAAAACATACTGTGAGACCCTTAGTAGTGTGAGGGTGTCTGGAGCTTATTCTTCCAATATTAGTTCATGTGTATCTCTGAATGAGTTGAAGTTGGTCATATTGGAATCCCATGATTGCTACTACCTCATGCAAGAATTGAATGCCATTGTCATAATGTCATCACTGCCACCCTATGAAAATCATGCATTACGAAGCTTTGTTTGTTTTTCAAGAGTATTTTTGAAAAAAAACATTAGTGTTGTTAAACTTGACCATTTGCAAGTGATGACTGTAGAAGTTTTGTATCGTGTGGAGATGTATTTTCCTCCATCAGTATTTGACATAATGGTTCATTTGATCGTTCATTTGGTGCGGGAGATCAAGCTAAGCGGCCCAGTATTCTTGAGATGGATGTACTTGTTTGAGCGGTATATGAAAATCTTTAAGTATTTTTTGAATAACCGGTGTAGACCATATGCGAGTATTGTGCAACGTTACGTGGCAGAGAAGGTAATCAATTTTTGTACTTATGATTTGAAGGATGTAGATTCTATGGTGTTCCGAAATCCAGACATGAGGGGAGCCAAGATGGTCAGGGGGTAAGACAAAGTAAGCTACTGAACCCCACTGCAGAAGATTTAAATATTGCACATCTTTATGTTCTGCACAACCATGAGGATGTTGTCCCGTATATTGAGATCCATATGAATGAAATAATAATAGCGAGTCTGACATTCAATGAAGCACAAGTTTCACAACGACAAACTTCAACGTTTGCAACTTGGCTAAGAAGTCACGTAGAGATGGGCAGTGATCTATAAACAGTTAAGTGGTTATCACGTAGACCCCTTTGTATAGTGATTTCATATGGTGCATACGACATCAATGGGTTAACTTTCATCACTAAATCAATGGATGATAAGGGCGCGTCACAAGACAGTGGAGTTACCCTAGTGTCAGAGGTATTACATATTGGTAATGCTAGCGGCAGCGACTCAATGTATAAAACACTTGCTAACTTGGTACAATATTAGAAATTTTGGAGCTTGATAACGTGACTCTACGAGTGCCTATACTTAAATGTCAATGGGTTGACGTACATGGTGGCCAATGAACAGAGCCAATGGGATTCACACTTGTAGATCGTAGTCAGATCGGTTGGAGAGATGATCCTTTCATTTTGGCCTTTCAAGCTCATCAAGTTCTATGTGAAAGATCCCGTCGACTCAGGATGGGGGATTGTTGTTCAAAGGTAAAAGAAAATTCCTTGAGGCATTTGAACTTGAAAAATTGGTTAGTTTTCATCGAAAATAGTGTGCTTGGGTGTTTGGATGATAAAATTGTGCTAGAAGAGGATGACTCAACTTTGTCTAGATATTTAGGTTACACGGATCATAAGGAAGGTATATGGGTAGATGTAAGAAGAAATATGAAGAAGAAGAGAAGTGGAAAGAAAAAGAAACAAACAAGGAAGAACAGGAAGTTGAAATAGTTCCCTTTTATGGCATCATTCTTATTTTTGCATTAAGTTCGGAGCGAGTTCCGAGTTCGGAGCCCATTCAGATGTAATGGTAAACATGCTTTTTGTTCTGTTTATGATAGGTTATTGACATATTGACAGCCCCAATATATTCAAGTGTTTTTTAATATTAATTAATGTTATTAGAAGTGAGGAAATAGTTTCATAGCATACTATGATTCAAACAAAAACATCTTGATCATCCTACAACATAAAATTAAGTCAAAGAAAACAAACATCTTGACCAGCCTACAAAGTGTTCATGAAATGTATTACGACCCTAGAACAATGCATACAATCTCATAGGAGGCCCTTGAACAGGGGGATCCCGAAAAAAATACAAATTGATGCTCGAATGCACGTTGTCGATTATATAACTTCCACACGCGCTCCCTTAATTGGCGAATTTCACTGCGCATCCATTTCTAGAAAGTTTTGAAGCCTCTAATGAATACTGGGTCCGACTCCTCTACAACTAATGAACAACGAAAGTTATATTATATTGTAAAAATAAACTAAAATATTTAAGAAATACAAAAATATACCTTCTTCTATTCTAGGCCTACTGATCTGCTCAGTTGTGTCCCCATTCTTGTGGCATCACTTATGCTCAGAGAGCACCCATTTCTTCTTGACAAAGTATTTCTTGTCAAACCATTTTATCATCTCATCTTCATGGAACGACATCCCTTTTACGCTCCTGAAAATTACGGTAATTAAGTTACCATAGGGGAGACTCTTAATCACTCTCTTCGAAGAGGCAACACACATAATGTGTTTGAATATTTCCATTCTCGAGTTGATTCTCTTACCCTCAATGATATAGTAAAACATCATAAGAGTTGAATATGTGGGCTCACTAATATGCCCGGGTGCCAGGACAATGCAACTAGCTATCATTTCATATACCGTCCTTTGATCTATGGTGAAGTGACGAATATTGAACAACTCAAGCATTCCTTTGAAAATACCACACGCTACACTCAAATGGGTCAACATTGGAGGAATCAATATCTAGAGGCCATTTCTCCCCATCATAAACACCATCTAAAGGGCCATCTATTTTCAACGGGAATACACCGACCAGACCCTTATAAGGGCACTTTAGAAAATCATTAATAATCCACGGGCTTAAGTCTACATCAAAACCATTAACCCTAGTTCTATTTAAATTTCTATAATAAGTAATCTTCGAGATGGAGTTTTTCTGGAAAACACCGTCGAAGCCAGAAAGATAAAAAGGCTCCAATATATGTGCTGCATGACGGGATTATATATCAAAGGGGAGATCTCCAACCGTTGCTTCAGTGTGTCACCCCTTGTGAGACGGACTATTTGATCAGGAAAGTTCATGAGAAAGTATGTGGCAGTTATCAGGGGCTCGATCTGTGGCAAGAAGGCTCATTCGAGCAGGGCCGATGATGCTCGATGCAAATAGGTACATACATGCTTGTCACCAATGTCAAAAGCATGATATCATAATTCTCAACCCCCAGGAAGAAATTATGAACATTCACAGTTCGTGGCCATTTGATAAGTGGGATCGATCTGGTTGGACCTTTCTCGGAAGCCCCAGGGAAGTTCAAGTATCGTATGGTAGCTGTTGATTATTTTACAAAGTGGGTTGAGGCTGAGCCTCTAACCAACATGAAAGGGAAGTCAGTCATTGCGTTCTGTTAGATGAATATCATATGTCACTTTGGAATTCCAAGGACTGACAATGGGACACATCTTGCCCAAAATCTATTCAAGAAGTGGTGCAAGGAGTATAAGATACAACATAAGGTAATTGCAGTTTATCATTCCTAGGTCAACGGTCAGGTAGAGGTAACCAACTGAACAACACTGAATAGTATCAGAGTTAGACTCGAGGGGGCTGAAGGAAACTGGATATGCGAGATACCCAGTGTTCTGTAGGCATACCAGATAGCTGAATCTTTGGCCATTGGTGAAACATCGTATAGTTTGGTTTATAGTTATAAAGTAGTGATTCCTGCAGAAATAGGAGTTCCAAGTCCAAGGTTGATGGTAGCTACAGAAGAGATGGTTAATAAGGAGAATCTTTGTTTGGACCTCGATATGGTTGAAAAAAGTGAGAGTTGACACCCCTCCATGAAGCCATGGTGAAAGAGAGAGTCAAGCGTTACTATGATAGAATAGTCAAGTAAGTACTATTTAACCCGGTGGATTCAGTGATGATAAAAAATGAGAAGAGTAGGCGTGAACCTAAAGGAAAATTGGCTGCTAACTTAGAAGGGCCTTACAAAGTGATAGAAGCATACCCAAGAGGTAGCTATGTTCTAGAAAATATGGACGGAGTTCGAGTACCTAGGAGGTGGAATATCACCAATTTGAGAAAATATTACCAACTTTGACAACATGATTGATATGTTGATAAGCAGGACTCTCAAAGACATGAGTATACTTATAAGCGTCACTCTCAAAGGCATGGTGATATGTTGATAAGTGGCACTCTCGAATATATGAGTGATCTGCTGATAAGTGGAACTCTTTGTAATAATTCCAACTTCGTATGTTATGCAGGGTGGCTAATGATTGAGTGAAATGCTGATAAACGGCACTCTTTGTAATAATTCCAACTTTGTATGCTATACGTTGCTGCTGATGATTGAGTGAAATGATGATAAGCGGCACTCGAGATGTAATTTTAGTCCCGTATGCTAAATGATGTGAATGGTGAGAACACTGATAAGTTACTCAATTCCTAGACTACTCGATTCTATTTATAGGCCATTTGATTAATATTATTTGTTGATAAGCAATCTAATTTATATTGGTGCCCATATTCTAAACGAATCTTATTGATTAGATTAACAATGAACACTTTGCAATAATAATATTTACACTATAAGATACATTCGATACATTTCATTGTGGATATAAGTTACAGTATAAAAGCTTGGGAAACTACATGAAGAGAACCTATTTTCTCAGTTATGGGGCTAGCTTCCCAAATCAAACTTCTAGTTTCTCAAGCTCTTCCATCTTAATGCCACCCGCACATTGAAGGTCTTTCATCTGTTCCTCTTCAGGATACTTAGATGGATTTATCGTTGTCCTTGCCTGGGAATGCTTTGATGAGGGGTCATTTTCCAAGTCCTTTATCTGAACACCCTCATCTCTTGTCGCCTTTTTTAACCCCTAATTTCTTTAAAGTTTGGGATCTTCACCCTCTTGAAGGGGGGAGCACGGGACCACAATTCCCGTAGCCATTCTAAGATAGCATTGGAGATTTCTTTTTGACAATCAGTCCGTATCTTGTCTACTTGGCGATAAACGATCCAATGGTGGGATGCCCTAAGTAGAAACCTAGATAGAACTTGATTATCCACAAGTTTTGGATCAATTACACCGTGGTACAGTCAATGAGCTCGAAGGCTTACATCATAGAGAATAACCTTTTCCTCTAATTCCTTGATTTTTTAGCTTCGAGGATTCAACTTCTCCTAAAATCCGAGCATTCTTGGTAAGAACAGACTCAATCAATGAGGGGTCTTCAACGATAGCATCTTTCTTAGACAAAGCTTCCTCTAACCTTTCAATTTTTCCTAAAGTCACTCCGTGGAGATGCACCACCTTTTCCACTTGGGACTAAAGCTTATATGCTTCAGTTCGGCTAAGCATAAGTGAGCCTTAAGAATTGGTAGCTTATTGGCGCCAACAAAACACCTTTTTAAATATCCAAACTAGATGGTTACGCAATGTACTGTTTCTTGATAATCTAGCTTGGTAGGAATGCAACTTTCGACAACCTCGATAGGTATCACCCCGTTATACTTTTTGATATCGCAATCCTTTGACAACATTTTAAATGAAGGGTCTTCACCATTATGCCACAATTTTAACTCTTCCTTGAGTTGATGGTTCTCTCCATCCAGAAAGGTCTTTTCCTTATTACATCTAGCAAGATCTTGCATTTCCTTCATTAGGTGCTCACTGGTTTCCTTCAGCTCTATTCGAGTATTAGAAAGTTCCTTGTACACGCATTCCAGCTGCTTATCAATGATTTACACTACGAGGACAAAGAATTTAAAAATGAGGAAGTTATCAGTAAGTAGAAATTTTTTCCATAAAAAATGAAATTACACGAAGAGGCCGAAATAGGCAAATATTACATTTTGTTCCTTACCCTATTAGCATACTCCTTGGTGATAGTTTGAGTCTGGGTCTCCATAGCCCCCTCATTTGCAGCTGGTTACTGAATGGCACTAGTGGCCACCACCCCGGGGGAGAGATCTCGAATCTCTTCAGCTATGTGAAACCACCTGCTAAACTTAAAGAAGTCTAGGAATGAAAAACTCAAGCTACCCCTCTTGACCGCTTCATCCCATTTTGTACCTAGAATCTCCACAAGATTAGGCTGGACGTAGGATTCTAAGAATTTAACATCATCCTTTGACAGGGAGGGAGCTAGCTTTGGCTTCAATTCTTCCTCGATCAGAAAGCTGCAGCTGAGTAGCTTGGACAATTCGAGGAGCTCGACGAAAAAATTGAATAGCTCCAAACAATTCATCAGTTTCTCTTTGAAAGCCTTAAGCAGAAGGGCTTGGGCCTTGGGATCTTCAACTGCCTTTACCCTTTGTTCAAGGACTTATCTGTCAAGGTTGGCCTGCCCGCTGGTGGTCTCGAGGTCTGAAACCCTCCTTTTGGATGTTTCGAGTGCCTCTGTCAACTTCAAAATATCTAGGTCTTTTTGCTTCATCCTCTCGAGTAGTCGCCATGATTGGAATTAAGCGCTTGCAGAAGGGAGGACAAGATTTAAGTCACGTGGCCAAGGTGTAGATATATCTAGAGTATAATCGACTAGTTAAGAAAAATTAGTTGCAAGGATAAGGATTCAACAGCTTGGTAAAACACAGAGTTAATAATAAAAGGGGGGAGGGGGTAGAAAGAAAACTAACCTGAGGACTACTAGCAAAGGTCTCGAGGACCTGCTCATTCAAAACAGGAATACTCGTAGTAGTTGTGAGAGTATTCGAGGGGGTAACCTACTGATAAGCTTGAGGAGGGATAGGTGGAACCCGATCACTTTTGTCCTTCACTTTTTGGCACTGATTCTTCCTCAAGGAAGAAATGTTTGCATCAAATATTTTGTCCTTGTTGGACTTCTCGGTATCCACCGGAGGGATGGTGGATGTCTGGTTCGAGGGGGTAAAGGGACCACCTTTCTTTTAGGATAAATCTGAACCGATTCCCACTCTATAAAACAAAGAAAAAGAGGTTAGAAATAAGAAACAATAGAAGAAAGAAATAAAGTAACAAAACCTATTAACACCTTCAGAGCAAGAGAAAAAATAAATAAAGTAACAAAATATATTAACACCTTCGGAGACTTCCGAGGGTCTAAAATTTCTAGGAGTTGTCTTAAGAGAGGGCTCCTGAGATGGGTCCTCACTGACTCTTTTTCGCTTCTTGCCTCTCTCATGATCGGCCTCGAGAGAGGGATTTTGAGGACTGGACAATTTTTTATTCTTTTGCAGCTTTTGATACACGAACTCTTCATAGATTTTGGGTGACTAGATGAAACCACCAATAGTCTTATCAGGGTTGGGAAAATTGCTATAATCTAGGGAAGAGTCTAGAAGGCGTTTCATATCCTTCTCGAGATGACTAGGGTAAGAGTACTTTCCCCCTTTCGAGAGCTCGACCCTTATTTTCGAATTCCATTGAGGAACCTTGTATCTTGTGATATCGAAAGTAAGTCCTTTCCTCTGACTTTTTCACTAACCTGAGTGAGAAGGAACAAAAAAGACCTTATGCTTCTTCTCTCTACTAATGAAACTGATAATATTCTCCACTGATTTTCCACTATAGGACACACTATACAGCGAACGAAGCAGCTTGTACTTTGGTTCGATCTCAAATTAGCGACATCTAGTCAAAAACATCATGATAACTACCAGAACATTGGGATGCACCTGTGCTGGACTAATTAGAATTCTTTGAGAAGCTTAGAGAACAGTGGAGGGGAGGGGAAAGAAAGCCCCGAGTGATGGTGTTTAAGGATTGACCTCCCTTCAGGAAGGATGTCAGGGGATTCGTCTGACCTTAATGGTTGGAAATCTACATATGGGGATATCTTTTGGCCTAAAGGGATCGAGGATATAATTTTTGAGATAGCTCTCTGTGCACTCGAGGATGGGGGCTCATCGATAGATATATTCATCTCCTCCTCGAGAGACACTTCTTCTCCTTCCCCTCCTTCCTCGAGACGTGTTGATTCTCTCTTTTATTCCTCGTGTGTTGGGGGAAAAACCAATTTCTCCCGTAATAGGAAACCTCCTCAAGAATGGTTTGCCCAAGCCCGGAGGCCAAACACCCATAGATCCTTGAGGAGGCATATCAGTAATGGGCCAGCCATCTGGATTGTAATCGCTCTGGCCTAAGACGTCATCCTCCATGTCGGAATCATATTGTGACCTCTCAGAATTATTAACCTCGGAATCAGAGTTCATCCTTTCCAGTGAGTTAACTTCTTCCCCTGGCTTAACCCTACCGGACGACCCCCTCTCAGCAGACTCCTCACCGAATATAGCCATTAATGAAAATAAGGAGAAAGAAAGAGAAAAAAGGCAGAACTTACTGATTAGGTAAAGAGAAGTGCTAAGAGATGAAGGGGGTGATGGGGGGCTCTGAAGATGACCTCTTTTGTAAAGCACCTGCAAATAAAATGAATAGAAGTTGAAGGGAAAATGAGCAGTTAAGAAGCCTGAAACGGTGGCAAAGATAATGATTATCTGGAAAAACTAAAAAATTTGAAAAGACGCAAGAATCTTTTCGTACCTTTTTAGAGTGGACCGTCTTTCACGTGCTAAACACACATGGGGTAAATAAGCACGCCTGCCTCCTCATATTATGCTAGGGTTTAAGTATGAGAAAACTGGATACCATCTCAAAACTCTAGATAATGCTTGAAAATTTTTACCTCGAATGTTGTTAAGCCGAGCTCTACAAATCACTATCTCGAATGTTTTCAATTCATCATCTCGATACTTCAGGTTCTGGAGTGGATATTTAGTTTTCTGAGTGCTTTTGATAAGGACTGAGCCCAAGTCATATAATGAGCTCGTATTAATTGGCCCAATTAAGTTGAAACGGTAAAATTTAGTACCATGTTTATTGGATAATTAAGATTAATATTCAAGGTAAAATACTACAAAAGTTATACAGTACAAATACTGTGTACGCATTCATTTTCAGATTTCTCATTCAGTTTTATACGGTGATTATACACTTTTCTGACTTAATCTTCGGAGGATTTACCCCTGCAATCCCCCAGGATTGATTTTCTTGCAGGTTACAATCAAGGAGCTTGAGCGTGCTGACCATTCGGTGTCGAGACACATCATATACATGTGTGCTACTCCAATTAAACTCGTTGAAAATGAAATAGAATAATTAAGTTTATGTGCAGCTTCGACACTCCCTAAAAATAATTCCTGGTTTCGCCCCTGCCTGTGAATCACTCGTAATCTATTTTAATTTAATCCAGTGATTACGAGTCATTGTTGTGTAAAATAACCAAACGAGAGTGAACTATATTGTGAAGCAGTGGTATGGAATTACTGCTATCCATCAAACCCTGTCACCTTCTTTGTCAAGTTATCGTAGTCCCTTTCCTCTATTACATCCAAAATGTATCCATAGACCATCATGCCTGATTGCAACTGCAACAAATTCATGAAGAAACATGCATTTTGAGTCAATGATTTAATGAAAAGGAGTTTAGTTTCAAATAAATTTCTTTGAAATTTTAAATTAATGAAACCTTTTTCTGAGATCGGGAGATATTAATTTAGTTTAGTTCAATAAATATTGAAACCTAGCTACCTTGGAACGGCTAGCTTTGTCCAACTGAGAAACTCCTTGTTCAGCTAGATCATAATAGAGCCTTGCGCGTTGAATCTGGTGTTTCATAAACTCCCTCCAGTTATCAGTAACCTTTCTTGAGAATATGTCCTCATCACATAAACCGAATTGCGCAAGTTCATCTTGTGGAAGATAAACTCTTCCTAATTGTGCACTGATTTTCAAAACCAAGAATCAGCCATGTAATTTAATCTGAATAACACACATTCATGTATACTTACTCATCCGATACATCGTTCAGAATATTTGTGAGTTGAAATGCTATGCCAAAATATACTGCCCCATCATATATAGTCTTAGAAGACACTGTAGATTCAGGTGCAATCCCCAATATTTGGAAGATCATTAGGCCAATAGTTCCAGCCACATAGTAACAATAGAGGAAGAGTTCCTCAAAATTTGCATACTGCTTTTTTGCTATGTCCATCCTCATCCCCTTTATCCCGTCTTCGAAAAGCTGCAAATTCAATAAAAGATTAGCTGCGCCAATGAATGAACAAATTAAATAGAAGAAAAAATCATGCAAATGGTTACCGAGGTGTCCAAATGGTACTTGGATACAGTATCTACAGCTGCGGCATCAAGTATGTCATGAGGGCGACCATTGAGGATGTCCTTTGTTCTATCTTCCCATTCATCAAGATTTGCAGAGCGTATGTTGTCATCATTTGCGTTGTCAACCGAATCATCGATCCTCCGGGCCAAGGCTGTGATGCAGATGTTATTGCAGCGGCCGCGAATTACAAATTAAAACGTACTGAATGACAATATTCTAAGTAATTCATTTCATGGATAATATTTATTAATGAATCAGAGATCAGAACATCCAGCACATATATATATATCTTTGTCTTTGAATCCATTAGATAAGAGATTAATTGCTTACCATGGAGAGCCAATAGAGGCTGCAGTTGATCTTCTGTAAACACATGGAGCACTGAAAATAAATAAAATTTATTCGTATCAAATGTCCTTGAAATTTCATTGGACGCAACTGCTTAGCTATCCCTACAGGAATAAGTTCAAATGAATTTCGGGATTGACCTAATGAGGTGTTTTCATAACGTTCAGCCAAGAACATCCTGCATCTTTGGTAGGCTTCTTCAAGATACAAAAGATCAGATTCTGTCTTTCTGAATGCATCATGATCCCGTGCCAGCTTCTTCACAACCTCATCTACATACGGAATTTCTTGAATGGTCAGTTTTGGGCACGCCCGTTGTCCTTCGCTTCTTTTAAGATCATCCATACGCACTTCTGCCCTAACCGTTGTTCTTTTCGCGGATTTCAGTTGCGTGAATCTACCATTTCTAACATTCATTGAAGGCTTTCCTGCGAAACACATTCTAAAAGGAAAGAAGGTGAGGCAAGGGGCTTGAAGAAATCCTAATCCTGACATTAGAATGGAAGCTTTTCTTGTTCTTTTGTTTTTTTTCTTGGCTAAGTAGGAAATTATGATAAATGTTTAGAGCCTGAGAAATGCAAAAGTCGTCACTACATATATAGAAGGTGATGTCAATTTAAGTAACAAGACTAGCTAGTTCTGTCATTTTAATACTAAGTTTTTTTAAACTGTAAATTTGTTTTCTAAGCAATATTGCCAGAGCAAGATGAATGTGGATTGAAGCAATATTGCCAGAGCAAGATGAATGTGGATTGAAGCAATATTTGAGTTGACATTTGGTTGTACATGTTGCTCTCCAAAAAGGTAGATGTTTGGACCAAGCTAGCATATGATGCATGGCTCGGACACCATATGTTTTTTTATTATTCATCAACTAAACTTAATTGAATTGGATTAAAATGAAATGAAATGAAATTAAATATATTAACAATATCACTAAATTATAATAAATTTCATCAAATCAAACTGAAGTTCAAATAGATTAGGCCATGTTTGGTAAAATTTAATGTGATATCTTAATTAGTTGAAGAATGGGTCTCCTGATAGACTATCTGTCCATAAGAGCATCTCTAATGCTTGGGGGTCTTCCTTATTTTTAGGTTCCACATGACAAGTTTAATTGGAACCTCAATATATAAATAGAAGTTGTTGACTGTATTTTTGGAATGGTTCATCTCCAATGGTACCGTCAAAACTGTAAATTCAGTATGACGTGTCTATTTAAAATTCTAGTAAATTTTCTCCTGCCATTTATTCTCCCGCTTATTTTTGTTAACCTATAAGTTCATTCGCCGTTGGAAGAAAACATCCAGGCGACATAGCTACTGCATCGCCTTGTTCGTACAAATCTCTCGTCAATGCGGGGAGTTCTTTCGTCTTCTTCATTACATAATTCAAGGGTTCTGTCGACTCTTTATTACAGAATTTCTCGTCAGGTAAAAAAAATCTTCATCTAATCTTTGGCATATATGTTATCTTCTGTATGAATATCACGTTAAGAAGATGAAAGTATGAATATTTATTGTCCATAAAAATTTTGCAGCAAATTTTAAAGCTTTTTCCATAGTTCTCCTTCATATTCGTATTGGCAAACTTTTATTTTGGCCACAACTATTCAAAAACGTTTTTCTTCTTCTTTTTGTATAGGTATAAATGTCTTCAAATTCAGAATTGGAATGCGATTCCGATAGTTCTTCTTCAAGCAATGAATCGTTGTCTATCACCAAAAAACTTCTTGATGCACAACAAGAGTCTGATGACACAATTTCATCTAGCACGACACATACTTTGTCGCAAACGATTTTAACTCATGTTCCTATCATTGTTTCAATGATGTTTTTGGATAGAAAACGACCACACAGAGGCTCTGTTCATGGTTGGAGGTATGTAAAACGTGATAGGCATGAGCGCCATGTGTTGATTATGAACGATTATTTTAAGGGAGATGACTCAAAGTACACAGATGAACAATTTCATCGTCGCTTTCGGATGAATGTGAACTTATTCAACCGTATCTTACTTGCTATTGGAAATTATGATCAGTTTTTACGTTGAAAATTAATGCTGCTGGAAAACATGGGTTAAGTCCTTTACAGAAAATGGTGGCAGCTTTGCGGATACTTGCCTATGGTTGCGCGGCTGATTTTCTTGATGAGTATGTTCAAATTGGTGAGAGCACAACTATTGAGAGTCTGAAACACTTTTGTAATGCTGTGATAAATGTTTTTGAAGAAGAATATTTGAGGAAACCGAACGAGAGAGATGTTAAAAGACTATGTAAATGGTACCGCACCACCATGTAAGTTCATGGTTAATGGTCATCAATATGATATTGGTTATTATCTGTCCGATTGTATTTATCCTTCTCTGCAGACACCCTTATTTTTTTATCTTTAACAACCTTTCTTCCATTACTAGGACGAGCGATTCCTTCATCATTTTGTATTTTAGTCTCAACACAATTTGGATCATCATCAACAACAGGCACTAATGAACCAGTAACTGGACTTGGATCAGCCTGTGTTTGATTTTGTTTTGAGTGCTCATCAGAGATATGAATAACACTCTTCGGCCTTTTTGATGTATCCTGCTTAGTTAGTTGTTGGGTACACCATTTCATATTTTTCCTACAAATGTCCCAACATTGTTCATTCTTGAATGGTTGATTGTTGGTTGTTTCCTGAAATATCCGTGATGTAGCTCTTTTCTTCATATTCGAATTCAGAAAAGACCCGAGAATGTAAGTGTACATAGTTATAAAACGGAACTGTAAATGCACAGAGCTGAAATCAACCAAAAACGTGAACTTTAATACACTCATTTGAAAAGAAACGAAGCACTTAAGAATGAGCAGTGATTTACAAATATTACATGTACTGAATCTTTAAACTTAGATTAAAGCTTTACACTAGCTAAAATGCATAATCATCCTTAGTGCTAGTGGTAAAATGGATCACAACTAATGCAGAATCTTAAGACTAACATTCTTTTCTTCACCCGAATTACCTTATGTCTGTAACTTATGTATAAGAATCCATTTTATGCATATTACATGTGTAATATACAACTACTGCAAAATCTTAGACCAACGGATCACAACTACTTTTTGTATTGCCTATTCAACCGTATCAGTACAGTGGTAAAATGAAAATACGTGCAAATATAATACCAGAAAAGTACAGTGTCAAGCAGCAGAATGTGCCAAAAAATAGCAAGCTTTCACACAAAAAGTAATGTATAATTTTCAATCCAAAATGGAGTCATGGTATATGTTAGACTAGGTCATTTAGAAGATTAGTTTTAGAGTTATACTTAGATTCAAACTCTATAATGTAATCTCTATATATTGGCCTTTCTCAATAATATTTTCATCACAGGAAATACAATCTCTAAACAGTATATAAAGCTTGACATCTTTTCAACACATAGAAAATTTCAAGAGCAACTGAATGATGTTTTATGAATCAATTTATACCAATCAGTTTCAACAACGGTAGTTTAAAAGGCTAGTAAAATAGAAAAAAATACCGTTGATAGAAGGATTTAGAATCTTACCACATCTTCAAGTGTTTCACCACTCCTTTTATTCCTCTCCAAACGTTCATAGCAGCCGTAATATTTGTTTATAGCAGCCTGAAGTCTTCCCTAATGACATTCTGATGCATGTCTCGTGCTTTATCAAAATCGCCCATATTTTCTCTCCAAACTTGTAGAATCCGACTCCATAAAGTTTCAGATTTCTGACCCACTCTAACATCAGAATCACAAGAGACGTGCAGTCTGGCATTTGTAAGAGCAATATCTTCAACAACTGTCCATCGTCGATTAATTAGTGCAATGTTTTCAGGAATTTGTGAAGTTTTTTTCTTTTCCAGGATGCTTGGGATGGTTAAGGAGGTACAGCAACATAAACCACATTTGGAGTATTTAGTACACTTGGATAAGAAAAGATGGCTCCGTTATGCTGGTGAGTTTGAGGAGGAATTTGGGCATGTAATTGATTATCTGGAAAAGTTCGTGGATATTAAAGGTTTCTTGACACAACTATTTTATGAAATTGACCAAAATTACCAATAGAGTTTGATTGAGTTTCATTAGTTTGGATGTGGACTCGAAAGGAGTTTAAAGAACGAGGAGTACTAGAAGAGTCAATGAAATTTGGTTGGAAAAATTATTGAAAATCTCCAAAATCCACAAGAACTATAAAATGGAGTAAATAACCTACCGAAAAAGAACAAAAAATGAATACGCATAAACTTTTGAATTTCTCTTAATTCATTGAATAAACTAACAGTTTAAACATCGATACATATAAGATTTCACGCTTGGGAACAAGAGCACATACACACAGCATCTTAATGCATAGAAAAAGAAAAAAAAACATCATCAAAACTCCAGGCACTCATCTCAATCGCAGATTAAAAAAAACTCCAAGGACTCATCTCATCTAAATTGCAAATATTTGAGTACTCTTCCTTCACAGATTTAAAAAAAAAAGTGCACGGGTCTAGAAATTGAAGATGTGAAAGGGTTAAAGATGACGGTGTTACCTGGTCTTGAAGAATTTTCTATCTTGAAAGTATTCCTCCTCTGGTATCCTCAGATGCAAATTTTGGTGTGTTTCTTTATACTATGTATTCTTCACTTCAAATTGGGGATTCTCTCCTCCCTATCTATGACCAAATTGATATCAAAATTTTGGTACCAAAGTTTTGGCGGCATCGAAAATTTTTGGCGCCCAAATTTTGTGCTATTAATTTGCTGAGTAGATAACCGAGGCTCGCGAAATGAGCCTATGTATATAGAGGCTCTACATCAACGAATTTCAATCTTAAACGAATGAAATTTAGTTTCAAGTGGATGCAATTTTGCCTAATAGTGCGAAAGACATGAATTTTTCACATTTGAGTGAGTCTATGTTGTTGAATCCATTCGATGTAAATGAAATTGTTGGTTAAACTTCTGAATGTATGAATTCTGCGTTGCAATGAACATGTAAAAAACATGTGGAAAATATTCGAGAAATGAAATAAATGTTGCAGAAAATTTTCGTATATAATATGCAATTGTTACCTTGCAATACGTATCATTTGTATTAAAACATGCACCTATTATAAAAACTGTGAATATGAGTTATGCAACTGTTCTAGGAAATCATGTAAAAGTAAAGTTAAAATTTGACAATTTAACATTGTCATATTAACTATGTATTGATTACTTTACAACATGTACTGTTTAAACAAAAACATGCACCGATTTTTAAATGTCCATTCCTTTTATGAGTAGCAAAACATTGTCAGGAGGTTGTGCATAAGTTAGCTAATGAATTGTTTGTGTTTTGTTAAAATACGCATATATTAGCCTACAACTAATATTTCCTATAACATACTACAGAAAAGAGCAAAATTTTGTAATTTTTTTTACAATTTCATATGAATTGCATTTAATACTTTACAATGTGTACTAATTACATTAAAACTTCTATTTGTTTTCAAACATAGGAGAATTTTTTCAAATCTCAATTAAAGATATGGCACTAAAAGTTTTGTCAGCATGAAAGCAACATATGTGTAAAAAACATTGGATACTTTATATAAAAATCATACATATGTTGTCAGCTTCATACACGCGAAAGACTCTCAACACTTGAACAAAGAAAAAAATACAAGATAAATCCTACAAGTGTTCATAACAAAAAATTTCTATTATGGAACTTACAATTACAACAGTGTTCCTATCTATGTTAACTAACAATCTTAATATGATGAATCTATTAATTTTCAAAGGTAGATCATCTTTGAATTCATTAAGTTCAGCGTCAGTTTCATCTAAATCAAGCACGTGCAAAAACTTCTTATGGAGTCCAATGTTCAATATTGTGTTATTCTATACCACTTCAAGTTTATATTCAACTCTACAATAAGTCGTACACAATTGGATATTAACAGTTGCAGCATATAAGCAAACATGTACAATTTCTAATTCAAAATGAACAATAATCAACAATGAAAATAAAATTCATACACAATACAACTAAAAAGTACACACTGAATACTAACAGATGCAACATATAAGTAAATAAATGCAGCTCGTAATTCAAAACAAAAAATGAACATCGAATGAAAATGAACAGTCATTCACATTACAAATAACAAGTACTAACAGCGGCAACATATCTTAATTCAAAACAGACAATCACCAACAAATGGAAAAAAATCATACATAGTACACCTAACAAGTACACATTGAATACTAACATATTCAACATATAAGTAAACACATGCAGCTCATAATTCAAAACGAGCAATCTAACAACGAATGGAAATAAAAAGTCATTCACAGTACAACCAACAAGTACAAGTTGGATAATAACAGTTGCCGCATATAAGTAAACGAATGCAGCTCGTAATTCAAAACGAACAATTAACAAGTTTGTTGTAACAACAAGAGGACAATTCATTACCATATCACATAAAAATGCACATAACAACTCAAAGCACAGAAAAATAATGCATATCCAACACTCTACGAACAAAGAACATACTAAATCTGACAAATCGAACAAAAATTGAATAATAATACAGGTGGAAACAAACCCTAAGTGTACGACATACCTCATCCTGTGAATGATACAACAAACAAAGAAAAATAAAACGATGATGTCGGAGAAACGAGCGGTGATGGAAAAAGGTGGAGAAGAGGCGGAGGAATTGAGCGAATACGCTGCACATTTAACTGCGAATAAAACTTTCAATCAAAACCAAATTTTTGAAGGGGTTAAGAGCGCAAAGAAGAGGTAAAATAAAAGTGAAAAAACGCATCGGCAAAGAAGCGGAGGAAATGAGCGGATACGCTGCACATTTAATTGCAAGTAAAACTTCCAATTAACACCAAAATTTTGAACTGATTACGAGCGAAGAACGAGCACAAAGAAGAGGTAAAATAAAAGTGAAAAAATGCATCGGCAAAGAAGCGGAGAAGAGGCGGAGAAGAGCTTGAGAACGAGAGAGAGAGGAAGAAGGAAAGAGACGAAGAGGATAACGATTTGATTAAGAAGAAAGATATTTGTAAAGATTCTTCTTTCCCTAATTAAGAATTCAATTTTTTATTAATTACAAATAGAACCCCACTTTACAAAATAGTCTCTGACATGTCCATAAACTTATGGACAGGCTGACTTTCCTGAGACTTTCTCTTAGTTGAAATTTGAAGTCTAAAATATGAAATATATTAGGTTAGTCTTTTTAATAAAAATCAATTCGAATTTTAAAATAAATATGTTTGAAGTTTGGAAACATAATTTCAAAATTCAATTTATGGAATATGGATTTAATGTTAAATTTAGACATTGAATTAGTTTTTTTATTTCATTATAATTCAACTCAAACCACCAATTAATTATAATTTTAAAAATAATTTTTGGTAGATAAATTTTAGGTAGAGATTTTTTTTATAAAAAAATAAATTAACATAGTATAACAATTGAAAATAGGTGATTGTTTAGCCCACAAGAAAGAGAACGATCATATTTTATATTCAAGTAATGGAGCAATCACTACAAGAAAAAGGCCTCTTGTGACCAAATTCTGGTGACTACAAATTATTTGGTCAGTAATGATCGTATTAGTGACTTACATATTTTCGTCACTATATTTTGGTCACAAATAAATTTTTAGTGACCAGGTGAAAATCGTGGTCAACAAATTGGTCACAAAATGGTGTTGGACATAAGAATTAAATAGTTTGGCTACCTTTGGTGACCAGTGGAGATGACGAAATGCAAAATGGTCACCAAATTAGTATTTAGTGACCAAAGTTATGGTCAATCATCAAACTTCCAAAATTTAGTATTTAGTGACCAAAGTTACGATCACTCATCATACTAAATATAAAATGGTCATCTAAGTGAATATATGATTTCCAAAGTTTGAAAGTGGATTACATTTACTTGGCCCGAGCCTAAGGCCTAAACAAACCCAAGGAAGTAGCTTGTAATGTAAAGAACCCAAGTTCTTAAAGGAAAACTTCCACTACCACAAATCCCCCCAGCACCGGTTTATTGACACCGATTTTAAAAAACTGGTGCTCAAAATGGTAGGGCACCAGTTCAATTTATTTTAGCACCAATTTTTTGAGAATCGTTGATAACCAAGTACTAGTTTAATAAAAATTGGTGCCCAAACCGGTGCTTGGAAAATTTTGGCACCGATTTATTTTTCCTTAGCTCAATTTTTTGGAGAACCAGTGTTAAATATTCACATTTGAGCACCGGTTTCAGGGGCACCGATTTTAAACCGATGCCAAGGAGGAAGTATCACCAGTTTTCAAAAATCGGTGCTAACAATTTTAAAATTCAATCATCTCACCAAAAAAATCAAAATTTTTTGCCAAAAATATTTTAAAATTTTGCCAAAACATTAATGGGCTGGAGGCAGCCACGCACAATCGCTCTAAACTATTTTTTTAACTTTCAAAATTGTTCATTTCTTTTGTTTTAACTAATAACTAAACTGACCTAAATTAATCTAGGTCAACCTTTAATTGACCATATATACATATATAAAACTATGAATAAAAATGTTTGATATTAATTCATTAACGTTCAACCTTAATTGACTTAGTATATCAATACAAAAAATGTTTGACTTTACCTAATTAACAGTTAACCCTTATTTGACTTTCTACGTGTAAAGACTAAAAACTAAATTGACTTTAACTAATCTACGGTAAACCCTTACTTGACTTTCTACATGTGAACACTAATAACTAAGTTGACTATAACTAATCAACGATCAACTCTCATTTGACTTAATTTGTATATACTATTAAAATGTTTGACTATGACTAATTTGCGTTGAGCATTTACTTGACTTTCTATAGACAAACACTAATAACTAATTTGACTTTAACTAATCAACGGTCAAACATTAAACACTAATAACTAAGTTGACTTTAACTAATAAATGGTCAACCCTTACTTGACTTTCTATATATAAACACTAATAACTAGGTTTACTATGATCAATAACTGGTCAATCCTTCATTGACTTTAGATACACAAACACTAACAATTAAGTTAACTTTAATCAACCTATAATTGATGCTTACTTAAATTTTTATATAAACAATGATAAATAAGTAAACTTTAACTCTTACTTGATTTTCTATTTAAAAATACTAATAACAAAGTTGATTTTAAATAATCAATGATCAATGCTTATTTGACCTTCTATTTAAAAATATTAATAACAAAGTTGATTTTAACTAATCAATAATCAACGCTTACTTGACCTTCTATTTAAAAATACTAATAACAAAGTTGACTTTAACTAATCAACGATCTACCCTTACTCAACTTTCTATATACAAACAGTAATAACTAAGTTGACTTTAACTAATTGATGGTCAACCTTTATTTGACTTTCTATATATAAACACTAATAACTAAGTTGACTTTAATTGAAAACCGACTTGATCAACTTCTCGAAGAACCAAATATTTGTCCAATCGGTAGTGTTATAATCAATTTTACAAAAAAATTAATATAATAAGGACATATTTTTTGAACACTAATAAATAAGTTGACTATAACTAATCAATGGTAAATCCTTACTTGACATTTTATATGTAAATACTAATAATTACATATATTGACTTCAACTAATTAATAGTCAACCCTTACTTGACTTTCTATGCATAAACATTATTAACTAAGTTAACTTTAACTTCTCAATGGTAAACTCTTACTTGACTTTCTATATATAAACTCTAATAACTAAATTGACTTTAACTAACCAACGATCAAACTCTTAATTTACTCTTTATATATTGACACTAATAATTTTTTAAAAATATTTTATCTGATAAAAGGTGAACCCTTACTTGGATACATCAATTTAATGACCTATTAGAGTCTACTCAACATCATTGTAATTATATTTTACTATTATATATAATATTATAAATAATTTGTATATATAATAAAACAATGTGTTATGTTATTATATAAAGGATGTATCTAGACCTAAGTAATAATGTTTGGCCCAATCCAGAATATATATAAAGGATGTATCTAACCCTAATTTGATAGGTCTTTCTCTTCATATTCCTGTGCCTCTGTTCAGCACAACCATCGCTCTTCCCCTCGACCACCATGTTTCCTGTTACCACCTCCACCGTGCTTCTCATCACCACCTCCATCGGGCGTCCCCTCCTCCGCTAACAATCCCTCCTCATTTTCCAGAAAACCCTTCTCCAGCACAACGAGGAGAACCTTATTTTGTCTACCGACTCCCAATTCCACCGCCTCCCCACCTGTCTCGGCCGCTCGCCGATCACCGCCACTGCCATCTGAATAGAATCAGTAACGACCAGGGGAGAATGGGGATGGCATTGGCGGTGAGAAAGCAGGGGATGAAGAGATGAAGCAGAATGAAGCTCCAAAGGCTGTCCCTTTTGATCTCAATGACTACATCGTCATCAAAGAAGGAGATGCAGATGTACTTATGCATTGTAAGGATGAAGTCTTTATAATAAAACCCAGGTGATGCATTGCTTTATCTTTTTTTATGCTGATTTGTGATTTCCTATTTGAGTTTCTGTATGATTCAATTGCTAAATGATGTATTTTTAGTGAACCTCAACTTTTAATTATGGGAATTCTGTAAAGATACGTATCACTCAGTGATTTAAAAAGTGACTTTATTCTCTTTTACTTTGTTGTGGAACAACTGCTTCATATGTTTGTCAACTGTAACGACTGGATTCTGCTGTGGATGTTGCTGTCTGTTCTCTGTTTCAAGAAAACTATCATCTGAATCTGTCCTTCCAAAATAAGGGCAATTGAAAAGTTTACTTGTTGAAAAATTATCCTTGAATTCTTCACAGTTAGTTAGGATTTTAAAAAATAAGAATCAAATTTATTCCTATATTATCTACGCCAACCCCATAAGAATGTGCGCCAACTTCTTGTGTTATTAAGTTAGTTTCCATTTTCTTTCATTCATTTTTAGAAAAAAGCTACTCCTCTTTTTATGGTATCCCAAAATTAGTACCTTGTTTCACTTAACCGATGTCTCTTTTATGCTTTCACATCTTTATTCCATTACTTTCACCATCGTTCCTTTGTTCTAAAAGGGCCTTCAAATTTGTTGAAAAAATGGAAAAAATTATTGTGAGATTCTCTCTTTGATTAGTGGAGTTGAGGTTTTAGTTTTTAATTTGAAGTTTACTGTGTGAATGATTTATATTATAGGATTGGAAAGCATTTTGGTGGTTAATTAGTAAGCTAAACACTTTTTTTCGTAAGTTTGATAAACTCTTACAGTTGTATTTTTTTGAAGTGTGAGTGCTCAACATTTGATTTGATCTGTATAACTTAGCCATGGTTTGCTATGGTCAGATAGATAAGCAAAAGCAAGGAAGGTTTGTAGTTTGTTCAGTTTCTTGCTCACGGAAACTGTGAAACACTCTCAACCTGCTTCACCTTCAGTCAGCTGGACTGAGATTGAGGTATTTCATTCAATCCCTTACAAGTTACTATTCACTCCCTTTCTTTAGCATAGCTGCTTCTGAATTATCTATCTCAGGGTGCATGGATACTGAATTATCAATGTTACACTAGTAGTTTAGATTGAATGATAATCGATGTTGTGAGTTTTGGGTTTCTGATTGATGTATGATTTCTAGGTTTCTTCGATGTTGATAATTACTATTGTTTAGATCTAGTTTTAAAAGAAGTTTATGGGTTGTTATGATCCTTGGTTAGTGCAAAAAAGCTGGTGCGTGATTCTCAGACTAAACTTGAAGCATTGAATAAGAATTTTAGCAAAGCTGGTGTGTAAGAATTAACAGAAAATTTTCATTTTGTTATGCTTTTATTTAATTTATAAATAAAAAAAGATGGAAAGTATACTATCCAACCGGAAGCAGTAATTAAGTATTGCATAATGTTGTTTCCTATATTTGTGGATTTGTTTATCTGATATGTGCTGTAATTATTTGCATCAAAAGGTGATTCGCCTTCCTGAATTCTATCCTAAGAATTTCTCTGAAGTGGAGATTCTTAAACTAAATAGTGATCTTGATACGTTTATTGCTGATGTGAGATCTGACACCAGATATTTCGAATTGAGAAGCATTAGTGATCTACCTAAAGAGATGGTGGAAACAAAAAAACACGGTAAATTTCCTTTGGTGCACTTATATGCTCTTAAAACTGTGTTTGGTTCTTCCTATTGATCCACGTACCTTGGAAAGGGCATTTTCAGCTACGAAGGTGGTGAAAGTTCAATCTTGGCATCAAGTGGGAGACTTTTGGGTGAATGTTGCTTGATTATTTGGAGGTAATGCACGGTGCATTGGTGTTGTAAATTTAAAAGTTAGGACTGCTTGTGTAGCCGCCATGGTTGCTCTCGCTTTTAATTTACCAGCCATGTGTAGTATTAGTGTTAAATGAAATCAAATATTGGGATTTTAGCTATAAAATATTGGTGTGCTATTTCTGTTAAGAAAGACTTTGTTTATTTACGTTTTATTTTTTTAATTATTAAATAAATAATTGATTCTTAATATGGTCATCATCTGAATGTAATGACCAAATTTCAGACCAAAAATTTGGTCGTTGCTATCATAACTGGTGATGATTTTTTTAAAAAAATCGGTAACTTTTTTCGTCACTAAATACTTTAAAGGGATTGGATGAAAATTAACTTTAGTGACCCATTAAGTGACTAATACTATTGGTCATCAAATTATTAATGACTAAACAATATTTGTCATCAATTCTTTAGTGAGTAGAAGCTTTTGATCATTATTTTTGTAGTGATTACAAATTATTGCTCATCAAATGTTTTAGTGACTAAAAGTTAGTGGTCATTAAATATTTAGTGACTAAATCATTTTTGTCACTGAAACTT
>JAULKM010000013.1:6246472-6272889 GCA_032355605.1 Rubia tinctorum
GTCATACCACAGAACTTACAGCGAGCACGCAATAGAGTTACCCCATCTTTAACTTCTTTATAAAAATTATAGTTGAGTCATACCGTTGAACGCTTTAGTAAAAGCTTCAGATCATCGTTATCAACTGGAATTTCCTGCACAACGTTGTTACCTACTTGGGAATTTAAGTCGACAAAACTTTCCGCATTAACTTCGAAGGATCTAGAAGTTTCATCCATCGCCACCTGCATAAAAAATCCATCACTATGAAACATATAAATTTTAATATCAAATCAAATAACTATTCAAACTCAATTTAATAAGTTAGTAAGAAAAATAAAATAGCCATTTTCAAACACTAAACTAGCATCAGTAATTCGTCACAATTTTTTACAGTAAGCATCAGTAAATGTCAGAGCATGCATTCTATAATCTATTAGGTTCACATTTTACATACTCTCTGCCCCTATTTAATGTTTATTTCATTTTTGATATTTGCCTTTTAAAAATTTTGATCTAAAAAAAATCCTTCTGTTTTGCACTTTTTGCACCAAATTTTATATGATTAACCTGAGTTCAGTATTTAGGCCACCAAAATTTTAACCTAAGAATCAGTATTATATAAAATTCATTGTTGCCACCAACTAAAATACTTCATTGTTAATCATATAAATTTTAAAATCTCAGGTTGACCTGAAAATCTCAGTATTATATAACTCACATGGCATGATGCAGATTAACCTAAGAATCAATATTTAGGCCACCAAATTTTATATGATTAACCCTTAAATTCTGTTCTGACAGTAAACGTATGATAACAAAAGCATCAATAGTTTGACACTAACTAAGCATAAGTAAGCATCGGTAAAACAAGCATCGGTAAGCTTCAGTAACACTAATAAGAATAATTTTTTACATCAAACACCAAATCAAACACTAAACAAGCATAAGTAATTCATTCATAACAATTTTCAGATCTGTAAAATTCATCCATGACCATTTTACTGATACTTACCTCCAGATCTGTAAGAATCAGTAAAAAAAATTACAACCAAATTACCTCTGGACACCAATATTACCAAAAAATACAACGAAATTACCTCTAAATCAACCAAAATTTTAGATCTTACGGTGGCGGTGGAAGGCTGCGAGCTGGTGGTGGAAGGCGGAGTAGCAAGGCGGTGGAAGGCGGAAAGGCAGTAAAAGCACAGAGGACAGGGTTAGGCGGTATTACAGCGGAGGACAAAGGGCAGAGTATTAACGCGGACAGAGTATTAAAATCGCAGGTTGAAGACGATAAATGCACAAAGGAGAGGACAGAGGGATACAATAAATGCAGAGATGAGAGGTCAGAGAGGCACTCAAAAGGTTTTATACTAAAGCGCTAAAGTTTTAACGCTTCAGATTAACCTAGTTTAAATCAATGGTTGGGATTATTTTTCTCTACTTTTTCCTTTTTTCATTTGTTATGAATACCTTTTCTCCTAATTTAATTTCTTATTTTTTTCCTAATTAATTCAGCCTTTTTTCCCTAAATTATTTAAGCTTCGTCAAAAAATCTAATCATAAATTTATTTAATTAATGAAATGTTAAACTGTAAAAATTAAAATTAAGTATTATTTAATTTATTTATGAAATATCAAGTAATGTTTGATTAATTAGTGTCAAACTAGTTATAGTGATAAATAAAATACATAGTGATAGAATAAATAGATGCATAGTTTATTAGATAAAATACATAGTGATAGAATAAATAGAATACACTGAGATAAGTACATTGAACCTAGACTGTTCAATATATGTACAGTATCAATCATGATCAATCAAGAGATTAATCAAGACACTGTACATATATAGAACAATCTAAGTTCAATGAAACTAACACTATATTTGTACTCTTTGTGCTGTAACATAAAGGAAGTCTTCACAAAAACTGGAGAAAGTTTGAGGTTCACTAAGAGAGAAGGGAATTTAGTAGCTGACTATCTATCTAAGGAGGCTCATCAATCAAATAATAACTATTTATCATGGAAAAACTTGAAAAGAGAGCTTAAAGAGATCATACTTAGGGATAAAAAATACATTCCCAGCCTTAGAGTCAGACCTCAATGACAACAGTTGTTAACATCTCTAACTGAAATAAATAAGCCTACCTCTTGTTAGAAGACTTAATTATCGTCTTAGTAAGGATTCAGTTAGCCTAAAATAGAACTTCCTCTTGGCTTGTTTTGTTTTCATCTTCATGTCAGACTTGTTTAACTTTTGTTGCATCATGCTATCTGATGCCTCTATCATTTTCAGGGACCTTTGTTTGAATAAGTAAAGGAAAGACCATTCCAGAAACAGCAACTTACAGATCCAATAACGATCTTTAAGGAGCAGCACCTCCATGCAATCCACGGTTCCACGCAATGACATAGTCTCTGCTATTTCTGAGACTTTTGTGGGCTCTTGCTGATTTGATCTACTGCTGCAACAATGCTTTCTGCTTATGATACCGAGGCTGCTAACACACAGGAAACATACTGCACTTCTGTCACTCATCTGCACATAAATATCTTCCTCGGCTGTAAATCTACTTAGTCAGTACATTTTATATCTTGTATACAGTAGTTTTACATTTTCTCTAGTATGATCTCATTGGATATCTGGCCTGTATCGATTAACACATGGGGTGGGGATCGATTATAGGAAACATATCCAAAATGATCAATAGAGAAGCCTTTCAAGTTCACAATAGCCTCAGGTCATTCTACGATGTACACTTGATACAGAAATCTTCATTTGGTATATTTTTGGGGTTAGGAGAGCCCAATAAAAATCTCCCATTCACCATTGGGGGATGTTTAACCTTAAAAAAACACTATATATCTTGATTAATCTCTTGATTAATCATGATTGATATTGTACATATATAGAACAATCTATGTTCAATATACTCAACTCACTGTATTCATTTTATTCTATCACATAGTTATGTGAAAAATAAAGATATATATAAAATCAAGTGTTCATTCGTGATTCCAGTTAATTATACACAATTTATACATTTATATTGGAAACTAGTCACAATGATAAGATCTATTTAGTAAAACAAGTTAATTATAAAATTAAACTCGAACTTATATGAATATAGTTGACTTCGTTATATGAGGATGTCGTTTAGTGTGTAAAACTCATTAACAATGTAACTATTAAAAGTCAACTAACAATAGTATGTAACTAAATAAACTTGGTTATATGTTAGACTATTAAATTGGGTTGACATATTTATGAGAATAAAGCACGATTTATAATGATGGACAATCTACAAATATTATTGCATAAATTCATCTCATAATAAATTTTAACATGAAAGGTGAAGTTTAAAATGCAAAAGTACGGTTAATTTTATACAATTAATGAATAATAGTCTGATAAAGAGAGGTGTTTAATTAGAATCATGATTCTGAGTGAGTAATAGAAGATTGACAAAATTATCATTTTAATAAAATATAAATACAAATTAAATGAAACATAGCCCGATAATATTGTAATTATAAGAATGTGAATCAACCTAAATGAACCACTCCGAAATATACCCAAATCCAATATGAAATTTAATAAACTGATATGACTAAACTCGAACAAAACTCCTGTACAAAAAACTACAAGACAATAACCATACCTGAAAATAACCCGACCTGATCCAACCCGACCTGAATATAACCCGACCCGACCAAACTCGACAATAATCTGACCCGATCCAACCTATCCTGAGTTTAAAAAAATAACACGACAGTAACCCGACACGAGTGTAATCGAACCCGACATGACCCGACCCGAGAAAAAATTCTGACATGTTATACTCCAACACGATAGGAACCCGACTCGACCCAAAAAATAAATATAACACGCTTTAATCCGACCTGTTTTAACCCGAACCGTTTCCAACCCAATCTGAACCCGGCACGATCACCCGAATTGACACCACTAAAATAAAGTATTCCCTTCGTTCCAATGAATTCTTGCACATTTTGACTTTGACAAATTATTGTGCGAGACCGTCTTATGGTGAGACTAGGGTTAAAAGGGAGATTTGAACACATTAAATAAGGTGGGGTATTATGTGTAATTTTCAAAACTTTATGATTCTTATGATGTTCTTTTTGCAAATATGTAACTCTAATAGGTTGAATTGAAAACTAGGTTCCCAATTATACAGAGACTCGTCATCGCCATCCTCTTCTTTTTCCTAATTTGAGAGAGCGGAAGAAATTGGCAAAAGAGCAGAAGAAGAAATTGGCGTTAGTTACCACCGCCATCTCCGTCGCTACTATCAAATTTCGCTGTCTTTCATGTTCAAGCGGTGGGATATAAGATCAACGTGAAAATCCAGCACAATCGCGTCATTCTCGCATCTGTTTATCTTTCTTAAGGCAAGGTACATAGATCGCATGTGTTCGCACGAATCTGTTCGAGATCGATTTAATCAACTACATATCCTTGTGTTGTGGCTCCCTAAATGTGTGAATGATTGTTGATGAATTCACTAGAAGAATTCTAATTATTGTGATTTTAAAAATAAATTAGCTGTATATCTATGATGCACTGATATATTCTTCAATTCTTAACTGAAGCAATCAGGGAGCTCATACTATTTACACAAAGGAGATCTGCAGTTATAGCAATTGCTTTAATGGTTGCAGAGGAATTCTAGGCCGCTCTAGGTCTTCTAAGGTAGGTCTTCTAAGCAAGGTTTATGTATGTTTCGTTAATTTTGTTTGACGTTTAAATCTTTAAAAATTCATATTTGCTTCAATCTGCAAAACAACAAAAATCATGACCAAAGTTTTTATATGCTTCAATCTCATGTTTCAAACTGTTGTGTAGATGTTTTATTATTTTTAGGTGATCATATTTAAACTTTCATGCTAATGTTTTATTATTTTTACTTGATGGTACATATTTTGTTTTATATCTTTGATATTAAGGGCGCACAATGTTTCAAACTTTTGTGGTGATGTTTTATTATTTTTAGTTGATGGTACATATTTTGATAATTTTAGGTTTCAAGTTGATATTTTGTGATTCACACTATAATTTTGATTGAAGTTTTGATTGTATCACATAGTAATGTGGTTTGGTGTTAATGTGTATCTCATATGATGTTTTAAGGCTTCATGCTAATTCATGCACATTTTATAATTTTTAAAAGATGTTATATGTTATATTATTTTTATTTGATGTTTTATGGTTTGATTTAGATGTTTTACCATTGGTAAGTTATGTAATATGGCCTTTTATCCTTATTTGAGGTGAGAGATGTAGTGTTGAAATTTTACGATCTTTTATATATTGTTGTTCATATTTGATATTAAAAATTGGTGTGAAGTTTTCTCTATTTGTGTTTCATAGTAATTTTGGCTCAAAATAAGTTTCATTTGATTTTTTTAATGTTTTTTAATGATTGATGATTTCATGTTGATGTTGATGTTGATGTTTTATGATTTATGGATGATATTATATGATTGGAGTTGGTTTAACATGATATCAATTTAAAATAAGTTTCATTTGATTTATTTTATGTTCATGGATGTTTAAAGGTCTCATGTTGATGTTTTATGATTTTTGAATGATGTGATTCGAGTTACTTTATCATGATGTCTATATGTATTGTTCCTAGCAAATTTTCATTGGTGATGTTGGTCTAGCCATATTTAGAATGACGAATGCATTATTTTGATTTTGCAATGAATTATCTCTGACGGGTACTAGTATAGGTGCGTGTTGTATTAATGTTTTAATTTGATTTTGTAATAATTATAGCTTATTTTACTGATAGTTTTATTTTTCAGATGTGGTTTGTTATACACTTCCTCAAGAAGAATCAAGAAGAAATCAAAGATCTTTCGAGAAAGAGAGAGCATCAAGAAGAAAGGCCCCCAGATAGATAGATGTGGAACAATACATAGTACTAAGCTTAGATAGAGATGAAGATATAGATCTGTGATATAGCTCTTTGATGTTATAAGCTTCTAATGTGATGTTACTAATTCTTCAAATGAATTGACCTGTCAAGTTTGCATATTGATTAATGTTAAGTTTGTATTGATCTTACTTACTTTCAAACTAGTTGATTCAATCAAGCGATGGTCTTCTTGTGCTTATTGTTTTGTTAGAATTCATATTGTTGATGTTCTTCTAGTGTGCATAGATTAACCACTTGTTTATTAACCATTTGAAACAAAGATAAATGTAGGAACACCAAATTCACCATAAAAGTTGCATAGTTACAGAAAGAATGAGACGATGAATGGTGAAAGAGCATGAATCCAATGAGTAGTATTTGATCTTTCGACTATTTTAGTTTGATATTTTATCACTCGTACGTGATATTTTAGAAAAGTTTACTATCTACTAAGAAGTAGAGAACCAAACTCGTTAATTAATTAGACATTTTGCAGACCATGAACATTCAGTCCAATCTTCATAACTATGGTCAGAATATTTCGAGCTTCAAGCCTTTGTAAAATAGCCGCAGGTGTTGATGTTTGCCTTCTTTAATTGCTTGAATCTATTCATTTTTACAGCCCAACCATCAAAATCACTATCATCACATATATACAACCATTGACTAGATCCAGGGCCTGACAAACATCACAATTGAAGCCAACTCTGGTGAGGATGAAATTGATGTATGAATCGGCGCCAATGTGCAAAGAATGTGAAGATAAATCTGAAAAATCTCGCAATGATTCTGGCGAATCTCTGTCCAGCATTTTCACCTCAGAGACTACCATTCTCGGGTTGAAGCTCAACACCACCATCACCGCCTCCGTTATCTTATTCATTCTGATCTCTATCCATTCGGATCTGAGAAAATGAAGGAAAATCACTAAACATTCGTTCTGATCTTTATCTATTCGTTTTGAAATCTTCGGAATAGTTGGAGCAATTGGAAAGAATGAACACACCGGATCATGTCGCCATCTCCGAATCCTCTGGAAAGATCTCTGAAGAACCAAAAAGAGGGGGTAGGTTTATGCTGACGAAAAGGAAGGACGGCGTCTGTGAGAATTCTCCTCCTTTTATTTTGTCTATTTTCCCTTCAACCCTTAATGTTTATCATGTATTTTAAATTTAACCCCGAATCTAAAATAATGTTGTTTTGACCCCCGAATGTATATACCACCTATCTTATATTTTTATTATCCATATTAGCCCTTAGTCTTACCATAAGACGGTCTCGCAAGAGACGGACTCGATGTTTTATTATACTTTTCATATTTATCTCTTGTATGATTGTACACTTCTACTGTTTACACAAAATCAATCCAAGGAGTCCTTTTGAGCATTCAATTAACTGAAATATCAACGACTTATAGAATTAATTAACATGAATATTTGAGTTAGTTTCGTTTAGCTTTAGTTGTATTTAAACCTTGGGCTGAAAATTCAGCCTTTAAATTTCATATCAAACTTTTTAAGCCGGTCAAAAGTTCAAGTGACGCTTCTTGAATTCTCGAGATTCAAATAATAGTTTTTAGGAATAAATCCTAAAATGGCCCAAACTTTTTTCAGAAAGTACCAAAACAACACAGACTTTTTTGAAAGTGCTGTAACAATCTTAAATATTTGTCGAATATTACCATTATACCCAATTGACCCAAGACCGGCGTTGACTAAGCAAATTTCGACATTGAACATCCCAAACATTACCAATATATCCCTACTTAGATTTCTAAAATTCTTGGACAATTTTACCCTCCTTGAGTTTGCCTAACTGTCATAATCAAGAATTCTAGAGTTATATCAGCACATAATTTTGATTTATAGGATTATATCCGCACTTATTTATCGAATTTGGGATTGGATCGGATATTTTTAAACACTTTTGAAAATCACAACAAACAAAAGACGGGTGATATTATCATCCTTTTTCTTCAAATTAACGGCGAAGTATTGTCCCACGAAGCCCACCATAGGATGAACATTCAGAGATGTTGGGATTTCGGTGGATGAACTTCACTTGAGTTTCCTCCCTACACATTGAATCTATATATGATCAAATACGACGTCATTGGGGATGAGATTCTCAAACCTGATCGGAGGGGAATTAGCTGCATACATCCTGATGTAGCTCCAATTTCCATGGCTAGATCGTTCCGGGAATTCTATATGGTTGGCGCAGACGTAGCCTTCGACGCCTTCATTTTCGTTTCCATTTTCATGGATCAATTTTCTCCAATTGGCTTAGGTAGTGTCGGGGGCGAGCATAGGAAATTTGTGGAAGTTTGGATTCGGCAATGAGTTTGGAGGAACGGGAAACGGGGAAGACAAAAAAATGGAACAGGGAAGACAAAGACGCAAATCACAGAGAGCAAAATGAATTTAAGGTTTAGGAGATCGAGTCAAAACGCAACTTTACATTTTACTTATCTTTTATTATTTTTCAATTAGAATGGTATTTCAATCATTTTCAGCAATTCCAACGAAAACCGACGAGTTCAGAGTTATTTTAACACTCTCGCAAATTGTTTCGCCACTTAAAAATAATATGAGGTAATTTTCGCACATATTTCTAATTTTTTAATAAAACCCTATTTATGAAAGAAAAATGAGTCCTTTGTGCCCTTCAACTATCTCCAACTACACTTGTGATGGCGCGACTAAATGTGACGAATGAAGCAAAATTCTAACAAAAATGGTCAAAGTTTGTGGTCGATGTGATATCAGTTATCCATGATATGACTGTTGAGCATTATCCACGGACGATAGCATATGTACTTCTACCCAGTTCGCACTCAAATCGAGCACCAGCAGTTGGATTACCAATGATACGCAACTTTTCCCTCAAGATTGTGAGCCTCCCAATTTTACAGCAGCAACAGTAAATGGACAAATTTATTTCTGAAAATAGGTTAAGAATACAAGTGAAAAAACACTTCATTCTACTTTATACTCCAAATTTTACTACCCAAGACACAAGGAATCACTGTTAGTATGTGATTTGGTCAAAACTAATCAATAAGTTACTTTATCAGTCGATGGTACGATCAAAAGGAAAGATGGGCTGTTTGACCGTTTACAAGAAGCAAAACATGTACATTAGCATTCAGCAAATTCAAATGACACTTCCAAAAGAGTAGGCAAAAATTACAAATAACAATCGCTCAACTCAATCTGCGCCAGAACGTCGTTGATTCTGGAGAGGCACAATGCCCCCATTCGAACCTAGAAAATATGTCTAGGCGGACATGGCATTATCAATTGATTGAAGTGCTTGATTGGCGTAAAAACGCACATCGACATCAGGATCCTCAGCGAGCTCCACTAGTGCGGGACGAATGCTCTTCTCCGTCACCTAAGTAAAGAACCCACATTCAGAAAAATTGGATTACAAACAACATATCGAGGTTTAACAATAACGCAAGGTCCAGTAGAATGTTCAAGCAAATGCACAGTGACACAGCCTAGACTCACTTTTGTGAGGTCACGGGATTAGATCAGGAGAAGTATAAGTTATTCTTCTAGTTTGAAAACATACCGATTGGTCAACGATGGGAATTAGGGACTGCAACACCTTTGCAACGTTAAATTTAATGTTTGGAACTCTGTAAAAGCGAAGATGTCAGCCGTCCAAATCCAATAACTCTCCTCTGTACTAGGATTACTAGTGAATAAACGTTAGTCGATTACCTGTCCTTTGATGCAGTAACCACCACCGGAAGCAGATTTGAACAAGTTATCTCAGAGCCCATCACAGGAGCAAGCAGTGAGATAGTTCGAAGAACAGTCATTCTGTATAAGTAGTGTGGATTGGTAACCATATCCACAACCTGAAAAGAAGATGGTTTACTAGTCTATTCAACAGGTCAAGAAAAACAACATAGCTACAATAAAATAATTTTAAAAATCCTAGGATAAGTAACGTGAAGTATCTACAGATACACTCAACCCTACAAGAAGATTTTCAAATCAGCTACTATTTGACATAGAAAACCAGTAAATGTTTTTTTTGGGTTCTTCACATTATTCTCTAGGTGGAATATTCCTTGGTATTTCCTAAATCATTATTCCAGAAATAAGCCAAGAAAAGTGAGACCATTACAGGATCTGCCTCTTCTAATCTAGACAAGAAAATATAAATCACATCAAAACTTCAGTAGAAACATCACAATAGCTACTCAACTTGCAGTAAATGGTGTATACTGATGCTGTACTTGCGGCAATCAATAATATTACAGTAAAGCAGATAATTATCAGGTAAATAATATGTACATGGCTAGTGTAAAACCAATAGTATTAATATTAGTGGACAGACAAAGAGCAAAGAGGTAAGTGGACAGAGTGATTTGTTTTTAAACATGGGTCTTAGAGATCAGACCAGAACACCACAAGTGCACAATATAAACTAATTAAATAAACCTGAGGAACAATATGCTGCATGGCCCACTCTGGACCAAACTCTTCGGCAAGGCGTTTAAGATTATTAGCAGCTGCATCTCTGATTGAAAAAACCTGCAGCAGAAATCCAGAACTTTCAGACAAGTTGACTAACAGTAACAGCAACCATTTCCAGACCAATTCAAAACAACTTTTCCCAAAAGTAATATGCACCCTAGTGGAGAATAGAGGATCGATCAACTGATCATAGGTTTAACCACATTACAGTGAAAGATATGGGCGCATCTTAACATTTGGATATGAGAGTAAGACAGAGGTGGCATGGAATTGAAATTACTGGTAGGGAGAATTTAATACTTTTTTCACTGAATCACTATGAAAGATTTTCCTTTAAACTAGCTGATTTGGAAATTCAATGCTCTGACTGGATGCTAGTTGTAAGGTTTTACATCACTACCGCAGTCATCAGTTAAGACAGAACTCAGATTGAAAGAAGCATAGATGACAGTTAAAGTAGATATAACTGCTTATTTTACCAACCTTGTCCTGTAACCACTGCATGCAAAGAGCACCAAGCTTATCATCAAAAAAGCCTACACCCAGTTGGCTCGCCAACAAAGGTATATATTCTATGATTGCAAGGCGAACTCTCCAGTGTCTATCTTCTGCAAGCTCAACAATAGCTGGCAGTAGAGATTGTGATAATAAATCGATACCGATGACCTACAGATAAAAACAAATGTCCCACAAACAGATAAGAACAAGGATAATCCAGATCGAATACACTTGAGCATTACATGTAAATTCACAGATAATAACGGCCAAAATTTTGACAGTGGCATGCTCCATTCAAATACAGTAGAAATATTCCAAATGGAAGGCCCGGTAATGGACAAATGAAGAAAACGCAGAGCAACAAGCAAAAAAATATAAGGCTATATATCTTAAAACTCAACAAACCTGGTTGACTTGATCTAGTTTGCTAATAATGTTGAGGCGTACATCCGGAAATTCATCCTTGAGAAGGGAAAGAAAAATTGGTAGAAGTTGTTCAATGGTTGCATCCTGCATTACAAATTTGCATTGGAAACTTAAGTTAGTAAGATAACAGCAAGATTGGTATGGCTAGGAAAGTTTGTTAACCTTTGCCATTCAACAGTTATTAACTTAGTGCTGATGGAAAGATAATTTCATCAATCATATATTCAGCTGTCAAGTTGAAATATCAATGATGGATATGCTTACCTTTCCTAAAACAGGAGCCATGCCCATAATAACAGAAGCCAAAGCTGACCTAACATGCTGGGAAGAATCTGATGAAAGTTCCTGAAACAAGATGCAACAATAAGTTAAAATATAGATGTAAATCTGATGGATCCTGAAAAGGGAATTGATGACACAGTCTATACCTTCACACATGGAAGAATATGCTGGATAGCAAGATCTGGACTGAGTATTCTACAGAATTTGGTGACTTTACCAGCAGCAGCTATACGTACTTCAGCTTCATTATCACGAAGTAGGCGCACATAAGCAGGAACCAGGTCCGTCCTACAAACCATCATAACAATCTTCTGTTGGATGTTTTACGAAGGTCACTTTTCTGACAAAAAGTCAGAAGGAAAAATGAAGGATGATAGCAATATTGCAATATAAATGAACCAACAAAGTACATATATAGTCAGTAATATCAACTGAGGAAGACTCAAAAAGCTTCCAAATTACTAGTTAAGGCAAACAAGCTGCAGAAGGAGCTGATCTTCAGGCAGAAAAGATGCAATCAATAAAGAGTTCTACACAGGCAGGCAATTAAAACACATGCCTGAGACAAGAACAAATGGAAAAAATACCTAGTAGGTTCAGGTCCAACAGCTTCACATAGTTCATACAATTGGTTCGCCACCATATATCTTACACGCCAAGATTTATCCTGACGTAACAGAACAAATATATAATTCTTTTGCAAGCATTAAAATCAAAGCAGACAAGTTCAAAAACTTTTATGGCAGAAAATATTTTATTTCTGGAGGCATCAGTCCCCTCAATTAAAATGGGAATCACACTCACCCAGGCTCTGACTCTATCACTGAACCAGCAATAAGCTTAAAGCAAGGTACATCAACGTTTTATATGATACCTGAGAAAAATTAACAATAACTGGAAGCACATGTGCAACACAATCTTGGGACTCCAACAGCTTGCCTAGGGCAGCACAACCCTCTACAGCCAGTAAACGAACAGAATCTTGATCTGAAAATTGGTTATAAACCATGAGTCAGGTCATTTTATCTATATGCTCCAAATGAATTGCTGCTAAATCATTCTCCGCTGTCATTGAAGACATAAATGATTTCAAAACCGAGGAAAACTTAGAAAATCAGGACCAACTATAGTTGCATGTTTTCCCTCTCTAGTAATGCATTTCAAGCATTTTAGATTCATATTGACTATACTTGTCTAGAAGAGCTTTAGATTGCATTTAAAACAATTAAGGATCCAATGGTAATGCTTTTCATTTCAGGATTTGGTTCCTTAACAAAGTCCTATTTATATACTACTCCCGTCCCAATTTAAGATTCATATTTTTGTTTTTCATGGTTTTCAATAAACATGACCATTAAACTAAATATTATTAAAAGTTGATATTTTAAACAAACGTGTAACGATGAATCCAATAAGACCCCGTGTGATAATCTCCAAACCTATCTAATGATGATATTTTAAAGCCAAAACTAATCAATTTTGACCAAATGAGAGTATCTATGAACCTTAAATTGGGAGGGAGGGAGTAACATTTCAAAGCACTTTCATCACCTCCTACTAACTTGTAATAAACCATAATGGAGCTTCAACATTCTAAATTGAACATTTATAACTTAGCAATTTTGCAATAAAACCATTACCATCTTGTGTGAGGTCCTCAAACATAGTCATGATGTCAGCCTTGAGATGAGCAGGTTCAACTGTAGCAGCAAACTTTCCTAAGTTTGTTGCAGCAGCTCTTCTAACCATTGGCATGTCATCTTGACAAAGTTGGCTGTATATCGAACGAAGTTCTGTCTTCAATGTGGCAGATGCACTTGCATATGCAATATGAAAAAGTCCACATGCTGAAACTCGAGCAGTAAACCATTCACCAGCTGCAAGCCTCTGAATAATGCACATTTATCAATGCAAAGGAGAGTCGTTTGGAAACAAACCACTAGGATCAAACACAAGATAAACTATAATAGCCATGTTATAGAATCTTTATAAATAGACATCATTCTTGCCAACCCACCGCAGCATAAAGTTATTAACTTAACCATCTCATATTTTATTCAGCCTAAAAATCATGGCATATAATAGTATACCTAAGAGTACCATTGCAAGTGATAAAAGTAAAAACTTCTCATTCCTGGCTACCAGGCCATTCTAACATAAATTGTATAAAGAAGTAAGAGCAGTTATCAAACCTTCACGAGAGGAATAAACCACTCAACCAAATCATTTTCCCTCATCTGCGACCCGATCCTACACAGGGACTCCACAGCTTTATCTCTCACACACGTCTCCTCTACGGTGCAAAGTGTCTCAAGAGGAGGCAGCAAAACATGGGCATGCTCCACACCCCCGACGTAAGGAATGAACATTCCCAACTCCTCCGCCATCGCAAGCAGCACCTCATCATCATCATCATTGTTCTCACTAAGAAAAGGAATAAGCTCCTTCCGCGTTCTCTCTTCCCCAAGGGCACGCGCGATCGTATTCAGCCTACGTATAGAATTGAGCCTCAGCTGAATGTCATCGTTCTTAAGCTCATCAATTAGCACAGCTATTGGGTACAGCGGCTCGTCCACCATTGCCATCTCGCCCTAGCCGATAAACAACTATGTTAAATTATTCCCACTACCACACAGTATAGAAATAATTTTACAAAAGATCAAAAATTTTGCAAACGGCCAGATTAACAATAAACCAAATCGTAAAATCCGCAAAGTGCAATGAAAAGCATGAAATGGTTAAATAATAATTATTTATATTCCGTCATTTTCAAAAAATTTCTAATAACTTCGAATCGACAAACACAATTGTACGAGCTACAGAAGATGAGATCTGGATACAGGTCCGAATTCGTAGTACGTATAGATGCTCGCGATAAAAAATAATTAAAAATAAAATATATACGATAAGTAAACATAGAATTGTTCGCACGAGAAGGTTGAAACCGGAGGCGGGAATTTACCGGTAGTATGTGTTCCCGCCGACCTCTTCAGATTCGAAGGCTTTGCTGAGAGAGATATTGAGAAATGGAGAGAGAAAGGAAATTGGTTATTTTGCTGGGATTTTAAATTATTGAAATTTCTATTGGATTTTGTCTGACATTCATATAACTGAAGCTTCAAGTAGGTTTTGGAAGCCCAAAACACATGGGCTTTGCTACCTGGGCTACAATGAGCTTCTTCAAAATTCTTTGAAAAAAATGTGTTTTTAAATCTATGTTTTACCCAGAAGCGTAGGAATAACATTGTAAAATTTAAAAGTGCAAAAATAACCCTAAATTTAGATGACCAAAATGTCAACTGTCAAATTGGCCAGAAATCATTGAAATGACCACTGTACCCTTTTGGTAAAAAAAGGTAAAAGACAGTTTTACTCTCCCTTTCTTTCTTCCTTTTACCATCTTTTTCATTCTTTCTTTCCATTTCCAATAGAGAAACCCTCATTATACCACCGCTTCTTCATCTCTTTCCATCACCGGTTCACCACCGTTAATCGGCCACCACCACCGACCTCATCGTTTTGCTTAACCCACCACTGTTCTCATCGCTTTGCTTAACCCACCACCATCACTGCTTATCTCTTTCTCTGTCCTGCCCTCATCTCTTTCTGTTAATCGTCCATGCCGATTTTTCCTTCTAGTTCGATGGGTTCTTGAGTCGATTTCTGAGTCGGATCGACGCAGATGGTGGAGGAATCGAACTAGAGGTCGTTGGGGCGTCGAAGTTCGGCGGTTTTGCGGACCACGTGTTTGTTTTGCAATATGCCCAACTTCTTGGCTATATCCGACAAAGCCATGGCTTCCAACAAATGGGTTTCAGGTTTTGAGAACGGGGAAAAGGGTTTGGTGTAAGGAATTGAAAGAAAAGAAGGGGGGTTTCTCGATTGGCTATACCCTAAAGGGTTTCTCGATTGGAAAGGGTTTAGAGCAGTGGAGGCTCGGGGGCTTACTGGTGACGGTAGTTCCGGGCAGGCGGCGGAGCCGGTGGGGATGTGGCAGGGCATAGACAGGGACGGTGGATAGGCGGCGCTGAATGGCGGCGGCGATCTCTCTGTTTTACCTATTTCTGCTACCTTTTTTTAACCTCTTGCTATATTTTCATAAATTGGGCTTTCAATTTGGGTTTATTTTCTTCTTGTAGAGAATTGCGGCCTTGGTTTTATGACCATGAAATTGTGTTATCTCTTGTCAGTCTAATTTTGCAGATATTTGGATCGGGAATCAAAGTAAAGGGTCTGGTCAGTCCAATTTTGCAGATCGGTGGCAGCGACGCTCAGTGGCGGCAACGATTGTATAGGGTGTTTGAAGTTGGAGAAACAACTTAGGGTTTAGGGTTGAAGAAGAAACTTGGGGTATAATAGTCATTCTATTTTTAGCTTAGGGTTTTTATTAAGAGAGGGGTGTTTGTCTTTTCATTAATATTCAACGTCGGACTTACATAAGTTAATATCGAAAATCGCCCAAATGGGTAAAACTGGACATTTTGACTAAAAGATACTTCTGCACTTTCAGATTTTACAAGGTCATTCCTGCACTTTTTCAATTTTATAGGGTCATTTTTGCACTTTTCCCAAGTATATTTTTCATCAATTTGTTAAGAGTTATGCTCGGCTCGGGGTAGTTAAGGAATACTCCACAAAATTGAAGGTTATCAACGCAAGGATCTAAGTAGAGAAGCAAGGGAGTTTAGCAGAAGATTAAAGCAATTCATTAACTATCAATTACTTAGGAGTTAGTTGAATTGTATAGCAAAAGTCATGAGAGGAGAGTTAGTTGCCATCGGTTAGGAACTGATCCCTTGTATCTTATTCTCTCTCTAAAACTTCTTCTTTATCTCTGTATTCTGAACATTCAAGCTTCATTGAAGCGAAATTTCCCATTAAAACCTTAATAATCTTTTGAGATCCTTATATTTGGTATCAGAGCTTTAGATTCCTCGGATGCAATGGCGAAAAGCATGCAGATGAAGACTTTGGATTTGAACTTGAAAGATCTGGAGCTCAAGGTTGTAGAGATGTTTCAGGATTTGAAGAATCAAAACGTGAAAAATGAGAAATCCATGAATTCTTCATTGCAAGCATCGCAGGTTGTGTTCACCAGGAAAAATTTAGAATTAAACCGGAAAGAATAATTAACAAATTCAGTGGATATAGTTGAATCTATAAGCTCACCAGAACAAGAAGCCGATGAATGTGGGAGAACAAGTTGAGTGCTCAAAGAAGACTCCTTCATTTGTTGTTTAGGGTGATAATGTCAGGAGGAACGTCCACCTCACCACCGATACTCAAAGCTCCAATTGAGGTTAGTTCTGAGTGACCTATTGGAGTGAGAATTAGACAACATAACTCGGAAATTAACTATCCTAGAAATGTGCATAATGAAGAATCTATGCCTGATAATTGGAGGACTATGATTGGTAGAAACTATGGTAATCTGCAGTCCAAAATTGAACTAGTTGTTTTTTAAGGAAACAAACCAAATGAGTGGCTTAGGAGATGTGAGAAATTCTTTAATTTCTTTCAAATACCTGAAGTAGATTAGGTTGATGTTGTAGAAGTATATCTTGAAGATAGGGCATAAATCTGGTTTCAGGCTGAAAAACTGACTAGGCCTTTTCATAATTGGAGAGAATTCTCTTTTGTTGTGCTTAAAATGTTTTCTGACTATGGAGTTCAAGATGAAATTGAGGAATTTAATAAGCTAGTGAAGAAAGGAATAATTTTTGAAGATCTAAATTTTGTGCTGATAAATAATAATCCCTATCTTCCTGAGCATTATTTGTATCAAGCTTCATCAGTGGGTTAAAGGAGGAATTGAAACCCATGGTGAAGTTGTTCAGACCGGCTACTCTTCAAGAAACAATGGAGGTAGCATTTTTACAGGAGCTTAACTGGGAAATTATACACAAAAAAAGCAAAAAATTTAGGGCCTAATAGATTGCTTCCTGCTGGTAATAAGCGAGATAAGAGAAGATTCCCTGGAAAGTTAAGAGTGAATGAAAAGAGTTCTGGTATAGAAGGAATCAAACGGATTAGTCCACAAGATTGTTCGGCTATATCAAGGGTCTTTGAATTTCAATGCTTCTTGATACAGGAAGTACTGATAGCTTCTTGGATCCTTGTGTTGTGAGGGAACTTAACCTGAGGGAGTTAGCCATAAAACCTTTTGTTGTCACTATTGCAGATGGAAACAAAGTCAAAGGACATACTTACTGCCCGGAAGTGCCTTGGAGGATACGTGATCATGCATTTACTTTAAATTTTAAAGTGATGCTTCTGGGAGGAGTTGATGCTATTTTATGTGTTGATTGGATGAAACATTAAAGTCCATTAGACTTTGATTTCATATCCAAGGATGTGGCTATTAGTAGATGTGGTTCCAGGTACATTTTGTATGGAAATTGTGATTGAACTGGATTACAATTACTGAGAGGGTATGAATCCAAGGAGATTTCTGAGTACAAAAAGAAGAAGGCAATGTATCATATATGTTACATGCATAAGGAGTGGTTGAAGGAGTATCATGAATGGCTTCCAAGTTGCTACAACATAGACATAAAAAGCATAAATGGAAGTTGGCGATTGCAGAAGATCAGGAACTTGACATTAAATCTTAACTAGGAGAAATGTAGCAGGTTATATATGAATTTAGAGGTATTTGTTAATCAATCTACTTCTCTTCCTCCTGAGAGAGTGATAGATCATCAAATTTTGTTAAAACCAAGTGTTGGACCCTTTAAGCTCAAGTCGTACAGATATCCACACTCCCACAAAGATGAGATTGAAAAAAAAAGTTCAAAAAATGATCAGAAATAAGGTAGTCCAGGAAAGCACTAATCTTTTTTCATCTCCTATTTTTCTATTTAAAAAGAAAGACAAACTCATGGAGAATGTGCATTGATTACAGGAGAGTGAATGAGATTACAATCAAGGACGGATTCCCTATTCCGGTGATTGATGAGCTACTGGATGAATTTAAGGGAGCTACTTACTTTACAAAACTGCATTTCAGACTCATAATGGCCATATCGAATTTCTGTAATGCCATTTGGACTAATTAATTCCCTAGCAATATTTCAGGCACTAATGCATAAAGTTTTTCAGCCATTTTTGAGCAATTTTGTTTTAGTTTTCTTTCATGATATACTAGTCTATAGTAATTCATTGGTTGATCATATTCAGTATGTTTAGAAGGTCTTGGAGTTAATGAGGTCTAATAATCTCTATGCAAAGGGTTCTAAATGTGTATTTTCTCAATGAGTGTGGAATATTTGGGGCACATTATTTTTTAGCAAGGGGTTGAAATGGATGGAAAGAAGATAGAAAGCATTGTCAGCTGGGCACAACGTGTGAATCTTAAATAGTTAAGGGGATTCTTTGGCCTTACAAGTTATTGTAGAAGGTTCATTGAAGGATTTGGGATTATTTGTAGACCTTTGCACAACTTGCTAAAGAAAGATTCTTTTAAGTGAAATCAAGAAGCTATTGAAGCTTTTGAAACATTGAAGAGAAATATCACATCAGCCCCTATACTTCGAATGCCAGATTTTAAAAAAACCTTTTGTAGTTTAGACTGATACTTGTGATAATGGTATGAGAATTGTACTACTCCAAGAAGGTTTACCTGTTGCTTTTCTAAGCAAGTCATTTTGCAAAAGAAATAAAGGACTATCCACTTATGAAAAAGAGTTACTTGATTTGGTAATGCTAGTAGAGAATTGGGGACATTATTTGGTGGGCAATAAATCTATCATTAAGCCAAATCATTAGAGTTTGAGATACTTACTAGATCAGAAAATCCATAATGTCATTCAACACACATGGATCACCGAGCTTTTGGGGCTAAGCTTTGAGATACAGTATAGAACTGGAAAATCCAATATAGTTGTTGATGCTCTATCCAGAATACCAAATCAGCTTGTGATCGTTTTAAGTGATTCGGAAGATTTGAAGCAGAATTATAGTAAAAATGGGAGTGATGATATTAACCAGATTGATGAAGATCAATAAGGCAGAACTGATGATAATACAGTGGCCTGGGATCAGTCTAATGAGTGAGGTAATTGTGATTATGATCAGGTGGATATTTATGAATTCTTGGTGAACAGAAGTTCAAAAGGCAGTTAGGATCCAGTAATAAAGAGCTTAGAGTTAGATTTTGAACAGAATGGGGAAATTTTATAAAAATAAGACGATGAATTTTGAAGATCGGAAGCAAAGAAATAGTTATAACTCATCTGATATGATTTTGTCAGGTACAGCTCATGAGGGAAATTTGGAAGATGAAGTAATTTGTAGAAGATGGGAGATTAATATCACTTCTGTAACACCATTTTGGATGGAACAGATTGAGCACAACTATGAAGGAGATACCACTGCTTAGGAAATTATTCCATCTACAGTCCTTAATGAAGATCAAAATGCTGGTTACTCGTTTGCCAATGGGGTTCTTAAAAATAATAAAAAGATTTATGTGGGCATAAATGGTGAAGTGAGGCTACAAATACTGCAGTCAATCTTCATCCATTGGATATCATTCAGGACAAAATGCTACTGTAAGAAGAATTAATTCTTTATTTTTCAGGACGGATATGAAGAAAGACATTCTTAGTTTTGTTAAGTCCTTTGAAGTGTGTCAAAGGAATAAGGCTGAACATTGTAGAAATCCTAGTCTTCTCCAACCACTGCCAATACCCACACAAGCTTGGTACCATGGACTTTATAGAAGGTCTTTCTAACTCTCAGGGATATGATGTGGTGTTGGTTATTGTGGACAGATTAACCAAATTTGCTCCTTTTTTCCTCTGGCACATCCATTTACAACCTAGAAAATAGCTACTCTTTACATGGATAGGGTCTACAAGTTGCATGGTGTTCATGATACTATAACCAGTGATATGGATAAATTGTTTACAAGTCATTTTTGGAGAAAGTTCTTTGCTAGATTGGGGGTGACATTACAATATAGTACAACCTTTCATTTCCAAACGGATGGGCAGACTAAGAGAGTGAATCATGTCCTGGAAATTGATCTCAGATATTTTTATGGAGATCATCCTTCAAGCTGGAAAAATTGGTTGATTTTAGCTTAAAGATGGTACAACACATGCCATCAAGTCAGTATTAACATGTCTCCATATGAAGGTTTGTTTGGAGTTAAACCAATTCCTATTACCCTTAGGTTATCTACTAATTCTATCATTCCAACAGTGCAAGATTTAATTATGTTTAGGGAAAGGATTAGCCATGAACTGTAGGAACACCTCAAAAAGGCACAATAAAGAATGAAATTAGGTGTTGATAATAAAAGGAGTGATAGGAACTTTGAGGTGGGAGATTGGGTATTACTGAAAGTACATAAATATAGACAACAGTTTATACCAGAGAGCTCCAATGCAAAATTGACTGCTGGATTTTTTACCCATATCAGATCATTAAAAAATGGGAGAGGTGGCTTATAAGTTATTGTTGCCTCCTACTAGTAAGGTACATCCAGTTTTTCACGTGTCCTTGCTTAAGATGTTTGTGGGAAACACACCTTCAAGCAGCACTCAGATTCCAGAATTTAATGATGGTGAAGTCTTGCCTCTGAAACCACATAAGATGCTACAAAGAAGACTCGTGGATAAGTCTGATACTAGAATTGTTCAGTGGCTTATTGCTTGGGAGGATTATGAATTTATCAAGCAGTCATTCCAATAATTTAAAGCTTGAGGACAAGATCAATGTCAAACAGAGGGATTGTCAAGAGTTAATCTAGGCCCAGGGGTAGTTAATGAATTCTCCACGGACTTGTAGGATATCAACGCAGGGAGCTAAGTAGAGAAGCAAGGGAGTTAAGCTGAAAATTAAAGCATTTCATTAACTATCAATTAGTTAGGAGTTAGTTCAATTGTATAGCATAAAAGGAATGAGAGAATAGTTATTTTTCATCGGTTATGAACTAATCCATTGTAGCTTATTCCCTTTCTAAAATTTTTCTTCTTTCTATCTGTATTTTGAACATTCAAGCTTCATTGAGGCTAAATTGCCCATTAAAACCTTACTGAAATTTTGAGATCCTTACACAATTCAATCACGTGTTTTAGATACTCCATCCGTCCCAACCATTTATGCACACTTTCTTTTTTTGTCCCAACCAATTCTGCACAAGTTCAAAACTTTCCCCATTTGGTAACTTTTGTCATCTGAATTACCAAATCCGCCCTTAATGAATTCATGAATTTACCAAACTAAAACTCAATTATTCACTCACCCACTCATTTCTAATCCCTAAATGTTTCTACATCAAACGCAACTTCTACCCTCTGCTCTCTCTCCAACTTCCCTCTCCTCTCTCATCTGCCTCTCTCCGCCCTCCTCCGCATTCCTCCTCCTCTCTCATATGCCTCCCTCCGCCCTCCTCCGCCTTTCTCCTCTTCCTCCTTACTTTCCTCGCCTCCATCATCTTCCCTCTGCCCTCTCTCCACCTTCTACCCTTCCTCCGTCTTCTCTCCGCCTTCATCCACCTTACTCCGCCCTCCCTCTACCCTGCCTCCGCCCCCTCATTTTCCCTCCGCCCTAGAGGAATTAGACGACGTTGAGTTTGGCGGTGGTGGGTTGTGGAGGCGGAGATTGGCTTGATTCTAAGCCTCCACGGAAGAGATGCAGTGACATCAGAGTTTCTTTTCGTTTATGGGTTTTTGTCGGAGTTTCATTTCTGGGTTTTTTGGATTTTCATTGGAGTTTTGTTTTTGGGTTTTCGTCAGGTTGTGTTTTGATTTGTTTCCGAAGATGTGTTGCGGTGATTTTTTCTTATGGTGGAAGAAGAAGGTTGTTGGAGTTGGTGGTTGTTGGAGGTGTGAAAGGGCAAAAGAGACATTTCACTTGAATGAAAATGTTTGTTCCAGTTTCTCCCTCTACAGAAATAGCTGGGACAAAGGGAGTAACATGGGGTAAGACTCTCATATTTATTTATCTAATGTCACGACATGTTTTCGATGGTAACTGATTTCATAAATTATGGTCAACAAACAGTACGAGCTACCAGGTACATTGGTCAAGGTTTCATAACTGCCTTCTTTATTTGATGTGGTTGGATTGAGAAAGCGAGAAGATAGATAAGCCAGGTATAAGAGTGAGGTGAGAGTCTCACTTGACTAACATATAGAATGTGCCCTCCACTTTAGACCCGCCAACTCAGGAATTATGGGGAAATGAGGTAGAGGGAATTGAACTTGGGTTTGCAGTACCAGTGGAAAGTGTTGTGCTTAATGAGGCAACACTGGAGGTTAAAAAAAGTGGTTGTGCTGAGTTTTATTTATTTATTACCTTGTTCTTGTATTACTAGAGCATTACTATTTGGATTGATTTTTTATGTAAGTTAAAATGTGTCGAGAGAATTGTGATGAAAGGGTGAAAATTAATGAGTAAATGAGAATTGTTCAAATTAATGATGCGGTAACGGTGGTTCAAAAGTCATGGAAGACAACAGTTCAAAAGTTGCGGCAACAATCCAAAAACTAGCGGTGGTAAAGGCAGTTTAAGAAGCAACAAGAAAAAAACATTATGTCAAAATTAATGGAGATAATGGGGAGTGGTGGTCACATCAGTCGAAATCAGAGAGGTGGAAATGTGGTAGGATAAGGAGAAGGAAAGAGGAAGGAATAAAATTGAAATAAAAATGACTAAATTACCCTTGGAGAATTTGATTTTATTAGGGTGTTATAACGGAATCTTTGTAAATGTAAAAAAAGAGTTAAGTGATAAAATGACCCTGACTTTAGGCTGAAAGTACCAATATAACCCTGAAATATCATAAAGTGCCTGACTCCGCTGACTTTTTAGACAACTTTATTTGGCCGGATTCTAATGAAAAGATAATTTTGCCCTTACCTTAAAAAAGAAAAAAAGAGGAAATCCCCACTGATCAAATCCTCACCTTCCCCGTTCCATCAATCAAACTCTTGTCGTTCGGCCATTTCTTTCTAGTTCATTTCTTTCTCATTCAACTCGCTCCAATTCGTTTCTTTATCGTTCTATTTCTAGCACTGACCTTAGCGGCGGTAGGGGGTTGTGGAACGAGGGCAACAGTAGGGTTGGTGAATCGAGGGCGGCAGTAGAGAGTTGTGAATTGAGGGAGCGACGGTGGAGGGAACGACGGTGGATGGAGCGACGGGAGCGGTGGGGTAATAAGCTCTGGGGGTGGTTGTGCGGTGGAGGGAGCAACGGGAGAGGATGAAACAGTGGCGTATGGGGGTGGTTGTGCGCTAGTGAGAGTAACGGTGGTAGTTTGAGATTCCTCCCCTGCTAGGGCGTTGGCGGTGCCGCGGTGGAGGAGGGGAGTAAGGAAGTAGATGGTTGCAGGCGACGGAGGAAAAGGAACTGGATGTGGAGGCGGGGGGTAGATAAACTGTTCGTTGTCGATGAAGTCATCGATGAGTCATTCCGGGATACTCATTCATATAGGCACTCCAGTTCCAGCACAGTGACGCCGCCGTGCGGAGACGGAGGCAGGCTGGGGAGCTACAAGCATTTTCAATGTAGGAGCTGTAGAATGCGATTCTGCAAAAACTCCTCGTGCGATTCAGGGCATTGTCATTGGACACATGAAGAATGAGGTGAGAAGAAGAAGATAGGGAAAGGAAAAAGAAGAAGAAGAAGGTGGAATCGATAAGAGTTAGGTGAGAAGAAGAAAAAGGGAAAAGGAAAAGGGAGAAGGTGGAATCGAGAAGAATTAGGTGAGCAGCGGAGGGAGCACGGCGGCAGCAGAAGTATTAGGTTTTGAAGAAAAAAGATAGGTTTGTCATAAGAGATATTTTTGTCATTTCATTTTTTGGTTATGCTTGAATTCATTTGGTCAGTGCTGAAATTAGGGAGTTGGACTATATTGGCACAAACTTTTCAAAAGTTAGGGTAAAATTGGCACATACAATAATTAGTTAGGGTTAAATTATCACTTTCTGATATTGCAAGTTTATATTGATACTTTTAACCTGAATTTAGGGTTATAAATGTATTTGGTCCGGTAAAAAAACTGCGTTCTAAAAATGTTATGGAAAACTTTCCTAAACATGATTTTGTAATGATAAAAAAACCATAGTTTGGACCATGGTAGAACCCCAAAATATATTTAATTTTACAAATATTGTGCATGTTGGTGATACTACCACTCTACTCTTAAACTTGCCATTGATGTTGATGATACTATCTATTTGATTCATAAAATTGCAATTAAATCATTGCTTATGGAGCATGGTTTGATGATTTCAATAGTACATGGTTAAGATGATGGTGGTGCTAGTAATCCGTTGTACTCAATTAATGGTCTTTAAGATTTGATTTTAAAAGAATCTCCATTGACTTATTATTATTTATTTTTGTCCATCAACTCTAGTTATCTCTTGGTGTGACTTCTCATATGAATTTTAGTTTTGGTTGGTTATTTGTTGATATGCGTGGACCATTATTGAGTTTTGTAAAAGGTTCACATGAGAGGAAAGATATTCCGCAAGAAAGACAGGTTGAGTGTATTGCAGAGGCGTAATCTACATGTTAATTAGTATCAATGATTGGTTGAATCAAGAGATTGGTTTAATTAGGTCTGGTGACACTCGTGAATATAATATTAGATACTTTCAATGATTGGAAATATATAATCATTCATTGTGAAATTGTTTTAAAATTATTTATCACCGATAGATGTGACTTTACATCCCCAAAGAATACATGTCATTGAGAGATTTGTCATATTGTCTCAAATGTTGTAAAGATATACTCCCTCCATCCCGTTATAAATTGTTTAATTTGATTTTTGGAAGTCAACTGCATCCATTTTTAGCTATTAATATCTTTATTTATGTGTGTAGAAGAAATTCAGAAAAAATATAACATAAAAATACATGTTATGATGAATTCAACGACATATAATATGATAATAGTCTTCTATGTAGAATAAGAGAATTTAATGGTTGAAATTGGGCTAGTTTAACTTCCAAAAGTCAAATTAAGCAATTTATAGCGGGACGGAGGGAGTAAGTTTTACTAAATTGACTTATCAAAGTCCGCATATCACGATCTGCACTTCAGTAATCCTCAGTAACATTGTTTTTTTCCAGGGATACTAGTGCATCTTATAGCAGGCTAACGGCCCTGAGGAGCTCCCACGTCGCAGAATCAAACGGTTTCAGCCGAGAACAATTCAGAAGATGACATTATCAAGTTCACAAAAAACTATTTTACCCCATTTCACTTTAAAATTCTGCTTTATACTACGATAGTTAAACTTAGCATAAAATGAAACAGAACGGGAATAAAAATCATTATCGGTTAATCACGAAAATGTCACAATCATGAGAGACAATCAAGAAGTAAAAGAATGTCAAATAGCAATAGGCACAAGTCGAAGTTGATTGATAATATCTGCGGGATCTCACCAATCTAAGAAGAGCTTCAGCTTCACTACATAAGCCTTTCCTTCCGACCAACTTCAAACGATAGTCGCGAGTAGCCATGTTTATTCTGTCCGCATCTCCCGCCACCTTACCTAGTTCAATCACCTGTTTCCTCGGCAACAATCCGAAGAGATGAAGGCTACCATTCAAGGTTACTCTCACCAAACAATTAGCCTCTAAATCCTCTGCTACCCGGGGATCGAACAAAACAGAGAAGTTCCCGAATGCAAGGTCCGGATTATTGAACAAGTTATCGATGTCCTCATTTTCAAGACTCCCTATTCGATCTTTCACCTGAATTTATTATTGACCGCCTTTTAGCGACCCTCATTATGTTAGCAGCCTCTCTCATTCCA
>JAULKM010000013.1:6284553-6300611 GCA_032355605.1 Rubia tinctorum
TTTAACAATGGCAGAACAAAGAAGAAATTGAGAGATAGGCTGATTAAGGAATCGATCGTGTCGGAACTGATAGACCAAACGGGATCTCCCTGCATTATCACAATTCATAACAAAACCCCAGTAAGCTCAATATTCTTACTCAATAACCATGTCAAATTTCATATTTTTCGTACTGAAGTGTCACCTCTCTTGCTAAAAATTATAAAAAAATCGACGAATTAATGTAGTAACATATTTTTACAGTCTAAATTACCGAAGTGCGATGAAGGAAAAAAAACAGTTAAGCAAAAAATGGAACGTACAGGGGCATACGGGAGCAAGAAAAGCCACACAATATACACAGCCTCGGCAACCCACAAACCAGATTGGAGAAATTTCCGCACGGTATCATCTAACTCCGTCGCCGAACCTCCCCGGCCGACGCCGGCGGCGATTGTATTCCTGCGAGTCCCATAGCCCGAATGAAGTTGGTTTACACTCCAACTGAAGTTGAACCCCGTCATCTTCTTGGTCATTGCGTGTTTCGAGCTGGAGCCATAACCCATCCCCCATCTCTTGGTGTTAAACAGTGCCGCGTCGTTTCGAATTCCTGGAGATAATAACGGCATCCCGGAACGGAATTGGCGGCAAGAGAGAATCGCCGTCGGCAGCATAGTTGCTGTTTCAGTGTTCAGTATGTTGCTCTGAGATTGGCTACGTGGCCACAAAGCACACAACTTTTCTCCTCTCTTTTTTTCCCAAAGTCTTGGAAAATACAGTACTATGCAAATAAATGTTTTCTTTTATTTCACGCTATTTCCATTTTCGGAAAAAAATTCAATTTTATTCACTCGTTATACTTTTTATTTTGTACATTCAATTTCATTCATTCATTTTATTCACCTAAATCCAATCAATTAAACATATGATGTCATAAATAGAAAACCGGAGGGAGTATTTACATTTTTAATATCTGAAAAATCACAAATACTTAGGTCATGAACAATTGGGTTTAATTTCAACACATTTCAACATCGATAAATTAAATTCAGCATTAATAAATTAAATTCAATACAAATAAACTAAATTCATCATTAATAAGCGAAATTCAGCACTAATAAACTCAACACTGAAATTAAAAATTGATAAATAAATATTTATTTAGGTTCTCGATAGACATTGATTGAATAATAAGTTTAAAAGTAAAATTTGATACGTGTACAACATCATTTTGGGAGTCATTTTTTTTCATTTTTTGAAAAAATAAAGTACCAATAATTTAAATTCATCACTAATCAATTAAATTCATCACTAATAAATTAAATTCATCACTAATAAACTACTCAACACCCAATAATCTCAATTGGACAGTGCTTTAGTCAATAAAAGTTTTAATTGGGATGAATTTATTATATGAAATTATAAAATAAATTATTTCCTTCTTCATCCCACTTTTAATTTCTTCCCAGCCCACTTTTTGTCTATAACTTTAAATTATCTACTATCATTCGCACGATTCTCTCTCTATCGTATTGAGTTTATTGTATATTATATTTAATTTCTTGTTTTTTTAACATGTAACTATAATTTTATTATATTAGTATATATATATATATTGGTACTTTAAGTTGGTCAAATATTATATGACAAGTTTTATTTTCGGTTCGAAAAAAGTCACATAAACTACCATGAATATTTATATCATTTACATTAAATTTATACTGCAAATTTTCAAGTCAACATCGGTTAAAAGTTAAAGGAGTTAAATTATTCAAGTTAGTGCCGGTTAAGAGTAAAATAGCATCTAAAAAGAAAAAATAAATCAGAACTATATCAATTCATAGGAAATAATCGGGGGTCATAAATTTAATCCAATATTATTTCAATGGGTACTAAAAATTTGCATCTACAAAATAGAGACAATTGCATACTGTACAGTATTGTGCTAGCACTTACCAGACGTCGTCTTTCTTCCCGCCTGCAAAGTAAGCGTTGGGAGCACAACACCATTTTCCCGCTCGCTACAACACTCCTTTCCGCCAATGGCTCCTAAATCTGACAGCACCGAAGGTACCTACATTTTCATTCTCTCCATTTTTGTTTCATCATCTCAACTCCTGAGTGCAGCGATTATTGTATTTTTTTTGTCTTTTAATTTTGAATTTTTTCCCACAGGAATCGTGCTCAATTTCGTGAACGAGGTACTTACATTTCACCGTTAGAATCCTTCGCTAATTGTTGTTAGTGTAGACTTTATATTCGTAGATTTGAGTATCGCGCTTAGGTTTTTGAATTTCGGATTTGATGCGCTTTTGGTTTTTGATTCTTGTGTTTCAAGCATTTCTGATTAATTTTGTTTCGGTTATTTTCCTTTTTTTTGTGATGCACAGCAAAACAAGCCTTTGAATTCCCAAATTGTGGCCGATTGTCTGCAAAAGTTCAACCTCAAAAAGACCGCGGTGCAGAAAACCCTCGATGCCCTTGCTGACAGCGGAAGGATTTCGTTTAAGGAGTATGGAAAGCAGAAGATATACCTCGCTCGCCAGGATCAGTTTGATATTCCGAATAGTGAAGAGCTTAATCAGATGAAGGAACAGAATGCCAAGCTCCAGGAGCAGCTTAGTGAGCAAAAGAAAGAGATCAGTGCCGTTGAATCAGGTACTTTACTCCATGCCTTTTAATGCAAAGTTGTTTGTTGATTGTTGAATCATAAGCTCGCTTTTAAGTTAAATGGTAATCTCATGCAGAAATCAAAGGATTGCAGTCTAATTTAACTCTGGAAGAGATACGCGGTCGAGAAGCCAAACTTAGAAAGGAGGTCCGTGACACTAAACTTATTTTGACTTAGATTGTAGAAGAGATTGAAGCATTGCTAAGTTCTGAGGTTATTCTCGCCAGGTACTGGAAATGGAAGTGAAGCTAGCTAAGTTAAGAGAGGGTGTTACCCTGGTGAGTCCTGAGGAGCGGAAAGCTGTGGAGGCGATGTATACGGATATAATCAATCAATGGAGAAGACGCAAGAGGATGTTCAGAGATGTGTGGGATGCTATAACTGAGAATTCACCGAAAGATGTTAAAGAATTCAAGGTAACTGAGAGCTCCTTGTTTAAGTTATCTGACTATTTTAAGTTAATGAATTTTGCTTGAATATCGGCTGTTAAAATCTGCAGGAAGAACTTGGCGTCGAGTATGATGTAGACGTCGGAGTGAGTTTGCAGTCATATGATGACTTGAGGCAACCTGGAAAGAAGCGTGCCAGGGGCCTGTAATTTTGGTACTTAACTGTAGAGCTGCTGGTAGTTTTACTGGTTCTTTATGATTAGTAAAGTATGATATGCGTGCGATCTAGATAAGTAGTTTTTCTTCTCTGTGTACATAGCTTCTGCTTTCAGATGGCATGTGTTGCACTTTGTTTTAGAATCAGCATCTTAGCTCCTTATCCGTGTTACTTTATGCTAGACCCCAACATTTGAGCTTTATCTGTCAATTGCCTGATGGTGTACACAAATATTTATGGTTAATCTGATATGTTTTGTAAGCTTGAATGAAAAGTTAGGATCGAACATTTTCCCAGATGTTATAGCATATTTAACACATTACCTAACTTGCTTAACTAGTGTTGAAACTACATGGAAATAGTTTGTGCGAAATATTATCTATACTTCTTCTCACTGAATATCCGAACTGACTGATATATGCATATTGTTTCCAAACTGACTGAAATATGTATACGAACACTGCATATGGATAGAAGAGCAGTAGGATTTACAAACATAGTGAAGCAGTAGGGGGTAAACACAAGCACACACTCGAATTTGTTCAGAATGTCGCAAACTATTTTGTACAACAAAGGATCAACAAAACTTTGTATGATGTTGCTGCAAATTAGAGAACTTCTGCTGGTTATGTATGGCAGTTCTCCCTATGATGTTCGTCACCGGCCTTATGTCCTCTTAGTTCTAACGGAAGCTGGCCTCTTCTCATGCGCCATCTCTTTCTTGATCCCAGCATGAGAGCTTAAGGGGAAGTGCCTAGGCTTTCTGTAGATTTGCTCAGCAATATCTCCCTCTATATGGTACGACTTCTCAGAACCCAATACTTTCTTCCCCTGCCTATTGTGCTCATTTTCTTCACCTAAATCCTGGTTTCTTGTTAAACTTATTCTGTTTATGCCATGAGACTCGTCTTCGCTTTCATAAAAAACAACATCCTTCTGTTCCAGTTTCCTCAGGAGCTCATTATGCGAAAATGTATCAGTTTGATACTCAATGTTATCGACTGAGTCTGAGCTTGAACTGGAAAAGGACCTCTTAAACTCCATTTCATTCTTTCCCTGTTCAAATTGTTCTGCCTCGGACTCATAGTCATCATTCTTCTTCAACGAGTGGAACTTTTCAGCTTTCTGCTCTCCTCTTTGTCCAATGCTGAGGCCCGAGGGCTGCAGCTTCGGACTACTTGAATCACCAGGATCACGAGAGTCTGTCCGTGATAGTTCCACGGCTGCTCGTGCAGCAGTAGCCGCATGAGCTGCAGATTCAAATGCTGCTTGTGCTGCAGCAGCTACATCCTTGTATTTAGCCCTCCGTTTCACCGTATCAGAGCTACCTTCAAAAATTTCGACGTCTTCAGGGTGACTCGGTGTCCTCGGAACTGGCTGAAAACTCCCTGAACCAGTCCCCATCATCTCCTACAACGAATAGAATCAGGTTTCTAAGAAATTTTGCATGAAGATATAACGGTTTTGGCTACTTAAAATAGCAAATTTTGTACCTCTGCTCTCCCTGATTCCAGTTCTTCAAGTTGGAGAACAATGTTGTTTTCTGAAGCCATAGCCTTGAGCACCTTCATTCTGCTATCCAAGCTAGGCTTCTTGGTAGATAGCTTCTGGACTATCTGAATATTTCCAAAAAAAACACAGATTTCATTAGTCTAATAAATACGTACGAACGTTCATAATTATTATTAGGCGTGGCAGGTCTTATACATGTGAGGTAATATGAGTAATCAACAAGTATGAGCATGATCCATTTTGACCCATTTTATAATGGTGTCAAAAATGAGTCGGGTTGAAATCCGCTAAATTCACGGGTTAAAAGTTACGCAACTCGTGATAAAAAATCACTCAACCAGCGAGTTTCAATTCATATATTGAGTCATATGTTCAACCGGTGTATTAACTCGCATGCTTTTACATAACTCATAAGAGTAATCTGTATGTATGACTCGCGAGTCTTTTCATTTTACCAACATACGATAAACCGTAAACCCAACCCAACAATCCATATTTTTCAATTACTCATTTGACCGGTACCAATTTTACCATACTCACGTCAACTTGAAAACAGACAACCTGCTTGACCTGAGTTACAAGTTAATTTTGCCACCAATAAGCTATCCTACAATTAGCTAACCATATAACTGACTCCACAATTGTTCCTCATCTCCACAGCTCCGGCAGCAAATTCCTTCCCAAATCGAGCCGCGAAAAGCGAGCGGATCTGTTGAAGTTCAGGGAACTCTCCACATCTCGAGGACGCATAAATCAAGCTTGCCGCTGCCTCGGTCACATCCTCAGGACAAACTCTGCATACAAACGCATCAAAGCCACGAATAAACCCAATCAAACTCAGAAAATCACTAACATCATTAAAAGAACAGAGCACCAACTTTGCATTCCAAACGAGGTTGATCCTCTCGATCAACTGATGAAGATAGCCTTCTATGATAACATACGCATCCAGCATGTTCTGGTCCTTGATAACCTGTTCCACCTGTACCAGAAACAGAACAAAATGTTCTGAAAGCTATCAGAGTTGTGAGCTTCTATATTAAAACCAATTGTTACTATGCAGGTGTGACTCGTGGCAAAAGCCTTGTCGGATTTACAGACCCGAAGAAGGGCTCCTTCGTGGTGGCCGAGGTTTAGCAGCTGAAGAACGTCGGAGTTGCCAATGTTGTAACGAGCCCGGCGCTGGTTTTTCAAGACGGAAAGCCTTGAAATGCCAAGATTCAAAGTGGCCTTGATTTTACCACTGTCGTACTTTCTCCGGCCGAATAGCGCATCGAGCTTCCCCCCCATCGCCTCAGCTCTCAATCTCAAAAACACGTATTTGGTGCTATACTATGGTGCAAAAATGGAGGAACGAACGAGCAAGAAGGATGGGAAAATGGTGAAAAGGGGTTGAGGTTTATTTTATTGCGTGAGCGTTGTTTTTATACATATAGTGTGTGAGTGTGTGTAAATTCAGAATGACAAAAGGCGGCTCGTAAGAAAATGATGAGCGTGTGTTGAGGATTTTCCTTAGAGACAAAGTCTGAGTAATTATTAAATTGAATTTGTAATACTGAGATGTTTGGTTTTTCATATCTTTACTAATTTATTAATAAAAATAAATAAATGTTATGCTCAGAAAATTATATCCGTATAAATGTCATATTCAGACTTAAGGGATGTCAAATGAATTCATGTTTCAAACATCTATATAAACAGAAATTTTCTCAGAATGCATATAATTTTTCATTTTTATCTTTATTTTTTTCCTAAATTTGGACAAATACGTTAGCCACTTACAGAAAATCTGGATGTGTGCTCACATCTACCCCTTTTGTATCACTCACATACTTACTCCATCCAATACTGCAGGACCCCCCTATGGCACCGGTCTCTTGGGCCTCTGGCACCACAAGTATTTTGGACTCTCAGTCGACCGGTGTCTAACTATGGTGGTGATGAAACGTAGTTACTATGACACCGGTATACAAAATCAGTGCTAGTAATGTAGATTCAACATTGGTGCTAATATTGTAGATTCAGCACCGGTGCTAATATTGTAAATTCAGCACCGGTGCTAGTAATGAAGTTTCAGCACCGGTATGATGAACAAGTGCCGTTTGTACAAATTCAGCACCGGTGTTTTAGATGTCTTTGTTGTTTATTGAATCATTGTTTAGGTACATTGACATTGATCACCGGTTCTTTCCTAGCACCAATTTTTTTTTATAAAAAAAATCAGTGCATGAAACTGCATAACCCAGCACCGGCGTGTCAATGAATTTTCGGTGCTCGGGATTTTGAGGATGTATGTTTATAGCACCGGTATTTGTGTTTGTACAACCGGTGCTTTAATTTTCAATTTCTAATTTCCTCTTATTATTTATTCAGGCCCATCCCGAATTGAAAACTGGGGGGAAATCACAAAAGAAATTTAGAAGAGCCAAGAACACAGAATGTAAAACTTAAATTGATGCTAGGCAAGGAAATCTGAAAAAGGAATTCATCAATATGATAACTTTAGAATACAAGTAAATGTGTTTGAAATTAAGTACAAGTTGAAATACACAAGGTCCACATAAGTCTTGAACCGTTCGGAAGACACGTTCACCCAAGGTTCACACTATGTGTCTGCGACGTTTGTTATCTCCTAGCTATTGTACACTCCTCTTGCCAGGGAAACATATACCGTGTACAAAATAACTCAATCATTAACTATGTGAAAGTTATCAGCAAATAAGAATAAGTTGGCATGCAATGCTCTCTAACTAATGCTTTTTCCATTAAGTTTTTGCACAGGTACGATTTGTTGAAGAACAAGATTTAAAATGTCGAATTCATACGGTATTTAAGAACCAAGGAAACATGGTGTGTATAACTATGTTTTAATGTTGAACATACCATGTAAAAATTCCAAGTAAACACACCATGTCTACTTATACTACAAAATCTCCACATTTTAAATGGAAGAGTTCTGCAAATGTTACTGCACAGTTCATTAAGTTTTTGCACATGTACGATTTGTTGAAGAACATGATTTAAAATGTCGAATTTATGCAGTATTTAAGTACAAAGAAAACATGGTGTGTATAACTTTGTTTTAATTGTGTATTTAACATCAACTATGTTTTAATGTTAAACACACCATGTTATACATTCCAAGTAAATACACCATATCTATTTGGTGCTCATATACTACAAAATCTCCACATTTTAAATTTAAGAGTTCGGCAAATGTTACTGCACTTTCCATAATGGAAGAAGAATTACTTAGTGAGACGACACTGTATGAATAGAGATCAACCGATACATCACGGAAAAAAAATCAATGCATCGTAAACTAGACATAAACATCAACTTGAAGTCAGCAAAACAAGCAAACGAGACCGATAAAACCTTAATCTAGTTCATCCCAAAGTCAACGCTCCAAACAACCATCAATCACAGTGAAACGAACTGCGGGCACCGCCTAAATCCACGACAACACAATTTCACAATAAACCATTTTATAGTTCAAATAACCTATAATGAACTATAACTACACAACCTACTATAAGGCACCGGTATTAGTTAATCTGGTGCTATAATTAACATATGCACTGGTATTAGATAATCTGGTGCTATAATTAACATATGCACCAGTTCTCTGCTTTGTACTAGTGCTATTATTTTTCATCCTTTTTTATTGGCGCCAAAAACCCTATTGTGCAGCTGGAAACCATCCCATCACCGATCCTTTTCACACCCTTCGTCGTTACCGGTGCTCATATTTACGTATGACACCTGTTATTGGCACCAGTTGCAAATTTTCGGTGCTGGTTATAATCAACAGCACCAGTTTTAGACAATTTAGTCAATATACCGATGCCCTACTTATTATCAGCATCGGTTCATGTGCCCCCATGCAATGTACCGGTGTCTAAGTACCTATTTTCTAGTAGTGATCCTTTTTGTTTTTCTTCTATATTTTTAGAATGTATATTACTAACATTTTTGCTCTTATAAAGAGCTTCTTCTGTTAAACTAACTAATAGTTAGATCAATTGTGAAAAATCTCATTCCTATAACTTCTAAGGTTAAATTATAATTATTTATATTCAAAAATATACTTTTTAAAACAATTTAAACTACAGGAAGTTCATTACAATAAATAAAATAAACATCAAATCTATTAATTATAAAATGATTATGTTTAAGTGTTAGTCGGTAGATTTTTTTTGTATTCTAACATTATTGTACATGGATTTATTTTAATTTGGTAAAAATATTTAGCAAAATCCTTTTTAATACCATCTAATTGTTAAACAAAATAATTTTATAATTAATATAACTAAAGTTGTGATTTAATATTTGTTTCAATATTTTACAATGAGGTTTTTATGGTTATTTATATTTCACTATTCAAAACATAAATAATTATAATCTAATCATTAAAGTTATAAAAATGATATTTACTACTGGTGATATAAGTATCAGAGTGTGTCTCATGAAAGACGGTCTTTCCATAAGTTATGAAAAGACCAAGGTTTAAACTGCAAATTAGAAGAAATCAAGATAAAATTTTCGGGTTACATTAATCGGATCATAAACTTATAACTACTACACATTGCATAATAAATTTGTAATATTGCAACTAAAACGTTTTGCCTTTCTATTATTCTAATCCAGCTCTGTCTTACCATTTGCCTATTGAAAGACGGGTTTTCCCAAGATTTTGCTTAAATATCAACGGATCTAATATGCTTTCAAAAATATTTACATCTACTTACTCATTCTCTTTTACTATGTTTCGCTTCTGTTGATATTAAGTTTGTTTCACTTATTTTCATAACATTTCTAAAGAAATAATTTTGGCTCCGAAAAGGGTGAAACGGGGAAGGGAACTGGGAATATGCATTCACTGCGTGTGAAAAGCGAATGAGAATTCAAGGGCAAGAGACCGAGTAGTAGTACTCAGTACAAAACTCTTTTTTTTTTTCCAACCTCATCTAAATATGGATCAAGAAGTTAAAGATTTGTTAGGTGAGCGGTTCCAATTAAAACTTGTTAACAATAACTCGAGCATCAATAGCTTGTTCCGCGATTTATAAATCTACTAGATTTGAATATTTCATCATTTACGAAAGTTTAATTGCGCATGAATTCTATATAATGCACGATACCAAGGATTAAACTGAATAGAATCGTTTTCACGATTTTTAAGAAACATGTTTGACCGTTTTAACTACGTATGATAACAACAAATAAAAAGTTAATATTTAGAAACTATTTATTACAACGAATCCAACAATATCACATGTGATAGTATTATTGTTTATATATCTTTTAAATACGTGATCAAAGTTTGACAGTGTTGAATCTGTTGATTGCCAAATAGTAAAACTGCAGGTTAATCTGGTACACAGGGAGTACTCTCTCTGTTTCTCTATTTTTGGCACACTTACATTATTAGGATTTTTAAAAAAAGAAAAATGACACACTCTTCATTTTTGGCAAGATTCCTTTTTACTTTCCACATTCAATTTCATCCACTCATTTTCTTCACATAAATCCAAACACATATACCTGTGGTGCCATAAATAGAGAAACGGAGTGAGTGCATAATTTTAAAACTTTGCATAGTATAGGTATATTTTAAAATAATAGTTTAACTCTACATCCCCGTAAACCCAATGGCACGTTAGGACTAGTTTAGGTTTGAAAATTAAGATGATAATGCACGCGCCAATTGTAATGTTGTCGGGCGATTAGAAGAAGGATTTTCCCCGTCTTTACCAAGAGTTATGAAATGGTAATACGTATTGGTTTAGGGTGTGACTTTCTGCATGACTTCAATTTCAAGATGAATGAAAGAAACTTCGAATTGATGCGTTACATCAAGTCTGATACGGTCAAATCCCTTGTGTAATACGGTCCATCCATCCCTTGTTACCACTTTCTAGATTTTGAAACACACACACCAACACCGTACACAAAATCAAGAAAACGAAACATACCATACGGCCAAATAATTACTCTCCCCGTCCTAGAGAAAATGACACAACTGCTTTTGGATCGATATTTTATGCAAGATGGGGTAGAAATGCTGATGAGAAATAAATGAAGGGTATCTTGGTAATGAAAAAATTGACTAGTAGATTTAACGTAGTAAATGTATAAACTCATTTTTTGCCACTTTAGGTAATAATTGAATTGTGTCAATTTCTGTGGGACGGGCAAAAATAGAAATTGTGTCAATTTTCTGGGACGGAGGGAGTAGATCAAAACTCCCTCTCTTGTTTTAACGTGAAAACATGGAATTAGTTAGGCTGGTGCTTCGAGATAGTTTATTTTTTCTTCTCCAACCATTTGGTCGGAAACTCCAAATCTTATTAAAAGCTTGTCGCATAAATTCTTCTGAGTGGGTCCCGTCCCAATCAATACGAACTAACAGTGTAATTTTTTTAAAATCTTGAAAAGATAATCACTCAACATGCAAATACAAAACAAAATACGTAATACTCGGAAAATTCCTATAATATCGAATAATTGGCTTTCGTTAAGAAATTTATGCCTTCCGTCCCACCATTGTTGGCATATTTATTTTTTCACGATATTCAATGATCATTTTTTAACATCAATAACTCTAGTTACGTATAACAATTTCACATAAAAAAATAATATATAGAAAATAGATGTTAAGACGAATCTAACAATCTCTCACATGACATATTTATTATAAATATTTTAGCTCATATTTAGAGTCAGCTTTTCAAATTTAATTTTAAAAAAGTAAACATATCAATAATGGTGGGACAAGAGAGTATTAACCAACCGTGTCACCATCTTAACTGAGTGCAATTTGGGGCATGAGCAGGTCGGAGTCGTAGGATAAGTCGGAGTCTGAAGGGAAGACTTTATCTTGATATATGCCCCCTGTTTACCTATTCTTTAACAGAAACTCGTGTGTTTAATTTTCCTTTTTTAATCAGATTCAACCAGAACATGGTTGCCGTTTTACCTGATTGAGTGAGTATGCGTACATTAGGTGAAGAGGAAAAACCAAAGCCCATAAAATTCATAGCAAACGGTTACTCCTTCAAATCCAGCTAGAACTATACACTTTCTAATCTAACTTTCTCAAATTAAAGAGAAAAGTCCATATGTAACTCTACGTAATTCACATAAGTGCAAATGTAACCCTATAATAATTGAAAGTACAAATATAACCCTAAATAACTAGTGCATGTGCAAATATGACCTTTTCCGACATATTTTGGTCGGGATTTTAAAAATACTATTTTACCCCTGTAAAAAATTTAAAATATGAAATGGCTACGAAGCCCCTAAGCCCTTAAGCCCTAACCTAATTTTCATTATTATTTTTTCCTTCTCTCTTTTTCCTGCTGTCTTCCTCCCTCCCCCATTCTTTACCGCTGAGCCCGCCCTCTGCCACCACCGTTAAGCCCTCCACCACAGGACCGTTGAATATCCTCGTCACCGGGCGGAGAAAGAGAGCAAGGTGTCGCCATCATGGCGAGAGTCCAAGAAGTTCTCTTAGTCCACCATTGCGCCGCTCCCTCACTGTTGAGCCCGCCGATCTGTGGGTCAGCATTCAATAACTGTGCAAAATTCAGGGAAAGGCAGCGTGGGAGGGGGAAATCTGTGGTCGACGCAGTGACGAGATTGTCAACGGCTGGGTGGTAACAAGGTAGTCGACAGCGGGGGATGGGGAGTGACGAGGTGGTCAACGACGACGGGGGTGAGGTCATCCGAGGAAATTTGGCATCAGGATGAGGTCACCGGCAGAAATATGAGATTGAACAGGGAAATATGAGGTCACCGGCGGCGAAGGAGGCAAAACCCTAGCGGTGGGCGAAAGGCTAACGGTGGGAAGGTGGTGGCTGGTGGTGGAAGAAACCCCGCAGCGGAGGTGGTAGCAAAAGTGGTGGTGGCGGCAATGGAGGTGGAGCGGTAGCGATGGCGACGTCGCTGTGAAAGTGGTGGAGCAGTGACAATGGTGGCAATATAGTTGTTGGTCAAAAGGCATTTTTGTCTTTCAAAATTTTGTTTTAGGCTAAAAGGACATTTGATCGTTTTCAATTAGTCAATGGCCGGCCAATCAATACAAGAATATAGTCTCCGGAACTATATTTGCACTTATATAAAGCAGTTAGAATCATTTTTACACTAAAAATTATCTTATATGTGCACTTACCTGAAGGTTATATTTGTATATATCCCCAAATTAAATTTACCCAATAATAACTTTAGCTGTGAATACTAACGGCATACAAAAAACTAGTGTTTAGAAAATACTCTTTTTGTCCCACAGCTATTGGCCACTTAAAATTTTCAAAGTCAAATTTAGTAAACTTTGACCACTAATATAAGTGTGTATATATATATGATTAAAATATCATGTGAGATATTAGTAGATTCATCTTAACATATATTTTTTAAATATCAACTTTTTATACTAAATTGGTATACATAGCTAGAGATATTGACGATCAAAGATGATCATTGAAGACCGTGAAAAAAATGGGCCAAAAGCAATGGGACAGAGGGAGTATATGTGAAATCTAACATCTCATATTCCCTCTTGGTTTTTTTTTATGTTGGTACACTTTCTTTTTTTGGATGATTTTTTATATTGGTACCTTTCTCTTTTGGTAAATCTTAGATTGTTTTCATCCACTAAATTTACTTTTTACTTTCCCAATACAATCTCCTCCACCCATTTAGTTTAAAAAATATATATGCCCATTGTTTGGTGCCAATAATTTGGGACCGCGGGGAGTATGATGATATTTGTAAACCATATATTAATTCAAATTTATAATCAAACTGACTGGAAAAAATTGACCAAAATTGATCAAAACGTGTGAAGTTTCACCCGAAATAGTGGCAAACTTTCTAACAAAAAAAGGATCTTTAAGATTTATTCTCTTGCATATTAAAGACTAAGGAAATTGCAAACATAGTTCCACACACTGAGGAACATGAAGTATTGCAACATACTCAAACCAGTTGTCCATGTGAATGGAAGACAATATAGGACGTCTCCCCAAGTAGTCAACAACCTAAAATCTTCAAGTAAACCTCCTCGAAGTTTCCTGCTGCAACAATAACCAACCTCTAAACCTCTACTTGACCAAGACAAAACACTTTACAAAGTGCTGCTAATATATTATCTTACTCCCTTCTGCTTTTGCAATCTAGGACACTTCTATTACGTTGGCCCCGTTCATGATAAGTTTTTAAAATGAGTAACCGTGCAAAAATTCTTCTTCTTTTTTTTTTTTTTTTTGCCCATGGACAGATCCAAGGTTCAAACTTCAAACCATCTGTTTTTGGTACACTTCTTTCTCTAGCCATTATTTTGACCACTAACATGACCTAGAAGTTTGTACACTTTTATAATCACTAGTTTCAGTCTGACCACCAACATCACGCTTGTACAATAGTTTAGGAATTGGTGTAATAATAGCCTTTTAGAAAGAAAAAAAGAAGAAAAAACCACGTCTAGGAAACATTCTTTTTCTTTTTACTCAACTAATCAAAAATCAAATTCTTCTGTACGAAATGTTAGTCGAAACTAAACGTGCAGAAATCATTGGATGCCTTCGAATCAAATTATATTCCAAACAAATACGATAGATAAGAATGGAGCTAATAACACCATATAATTTGTTTCCCTTGACCTTCTAATTAATAGGTAAAATCAAAACTCCCCACAGCCAAGATGAGAACAATTTTCAGAATTTCCAAGAAAGAATACCAAATTCAATCTCGAAGCCAACCAGGTCATTCCGCGGGCTTAAATACTATGAAATATTCAACTTCACAGACATTATAGCCACAAACCACATGAACAAGATAAAAATCATCAATCACTTACTCTCATAATACAAAGTATTCAAACCTGTAATCCAACAAAGCATTAGAAGGCTGTAGAAATTACTCATCTGTGTGCTGCATCATACATTTTATCTCCTATTTAAGAACGTCTTAGTAAACAAGCACGATCATGGAATTCATGTCATTTAAACAAGTGCGTGATGACCGGATACAATATGTATCCAACCAAGAGCATCAGGTGATTCCTGTATATTTTAAACGGTTCCTAACAGTCCCAATACTTCATTTCTATCCACATAAAAAAGAATTATTAATTACAGGCCACAGAACTACGGAGCCATTATATATGTTGGGCCGACTAAATGATCATATCTTGCCATTGTATTCAGTCTAAGCATCATGCCTTTGAGATATATATCTTTAGAAACCAACACGTCCGTCTCTATACCATCTTCTTCTTACCTCCTCTAAAAAATTATACAATTCACAAACTATTTCACACAAAATAATATCATCCTCAAGACACGATTAACTTGGTCAAATTTTTCCTCGCCATAACCAGAATATTGTACAGCTAGATTTAGTTTAGCAGTTACTTCTGTGGAAATGATTATCCAAGTCTACCCCCTACAGCACAAAAATGAGTCAAAACCAAAATGCCAAAACCAAAAATAAACAGGTCTAGCAAGCAAATTCAAACAGGAATGTCTGCTACTCGGATAGGAAGTAGTGAATAAAAGGACATGAAAGTAATCAAATTGCTTCTACAGAATTCACCAGAGTGGTTAAATTGAACTTAAAGTAGATTGCAGCACAACCCAACTATAATAATAGAGTGAATATTCAACAAAAACTTACAGGAACTCTTCAAGCATACAGCTATATAACCTAGAAAGGCAAATGACAACATCACCGCGAGAGTTCAAATGAAACTGAAAATTTCTAATAAAGAAGAGAATAACAATTCAGATGAGAGAAAGGATGACTTACAGATATATCATTCTTGTAACAGCATCCAACTATCACCAAGGATATTCCTCCAGAGTTGCCAGGTCATAAATCAGAAGTAACACAAATTCATTAGAATATGCACAAATGTCACACAAAAGGATCAAAATACATGTTAGCTCAGGAAGGAAAGAGAAAGTAACAGCACATACATGACACGCTACTCCCAAAACTACACGAATAACAAAACAAGAAATAAAATTTCTGCACTCGGTATGATCAGTAGTTACTGAAACCAATATCGAGGCAACTAAAAGATTAGTTCTACGCACTACACTCGGTAGTGAGTATTCCACCCAATAAGATACCCCAGCAAGAAGCATGCCAGTTCACAAGAAGTCAAGACACTGAAGTATAAAGGAAGACAACTGATCCAAGACACTACTATCTCACAATTAACTCCTAGCAGACAAACCAAAATACCTTTCCAGGTTGCCTTTAAAGCATCTAACTGAAT
>JAULKM010000013.1:6307549-6322578 GCA_032355605.1 Rubia tinctorum
TTTCTCCGCTGCTGTTTCTTCATGTTTCTCAACAAGATCAGATGTTTTTTCCTCCGGTTCATCCGAACCGGCAACCCCCGGCTCCAAACTGAATATCTGCAAGAAAATGATAGAACAAAATCTTATAAAACCATACAATTTCGACTACAGATACAACTAAACGTCGGCCATTTAAACAACTAAACTACTCAAATTACCCCTGAAGCGGTATTTTTTCCTTTGGAGCATCTATTTTGACACAGCGGTTGATTTATTCATGCTTGCTTAACCAGAGACAGATTCAGAGAGGAGGAAACTACACAATAAAAACAAACACAGATTCAGAGAGGAACTAAAAAAATATTAAAATTATGTTAATCTCAACATTTGAAATGCGATATTTATGGTATAACCAATTTGCTCATAAATTTCTCTGAATAGTTAGTTAAAGGAGGGCATTTGTTTTCTTTTGCACAACAAATTACATATTAATCATTTTAAACAGTGTAAGGTTTAGATTGAAAAAGAATACGAACATTAACTCATTTAGAGTAGTTACTCACCTTATGAACCATCTTCTTTGGAAACAAACCTTTAAGCTCCATCTGAAGGCGAAGCATATCATTATTTGTCACACCAGGGAAAAGAACTTTTCCGGTGTAAAACTCAAACAAACAACAGGCTACTGACCAAATATCCATGGGATGATCATAAGACAAACCCAGAACTGAGAAGAACACAAAGTTCAAAGGATTAACTAATGAGAAGCTATCTAGAATAGATATCAGTTAGCAGAAATTTTGAACAAACCCAAATAGTAATTTCTAAGAAAAAACCTTACTAATATCAGGGTAACGATAAAAACGCCTCACTAGATATGGAGTAACTTCATTTTGCCAGCAAACATTGCATTGCTGAAGTCGCACAGCTTCAATATATTTTTTTCTTCATTCACCTGACGACACAAGTAGAAAGGCCAAAAAATAAGAGGTGTAAAACAAAAAAGAAGCATTAGAAAGTCATAGCAGTGTAGTAACTTACAAGCATGTTGCCAGGCTTAATATCACAGTGAACACAATTCCTTAGATGCTTCAATGCAATGAAAAGCTGCTTCGCATAAGCCCTTACATCAGTTAACTTAAGTCCAATATTACGACCGAATTTCTTCAGGACCTCACGAAGATTCATATGAAGAGACTCAAAAACTAAACAGAGATGGTTCCGGTACTTAAAACTGGAAAGAAAACGAACACAATGACATTTATTCTCAGGGTCCGCACCAACCAACTTCTTTAATATAACCAGCTCGTCCATTCCAGCCTTCAACCTAGAAGAACACCAAACATCTTTATAATACAGAAAACAAAAGGTAACAGGACACAAAATGGAGCTAAAGTGAATTGACGTACATGGTATCATTACTCCGAATAATAGTTCTTACAAATCGATTCAAAAGCCATCAGTATTCAAGAACTTTCTCCAGGGAAAATGAATGTTAACGCAGTGCTTCCGAAAGCTGTTTGGTGATAGTTAAGTTCTATAATATTCATGCAAACCCCTCCAAATCAATCTCAAAACAACTAAATTCAACTAAGAAAAGCATAAACCTTGAGTGACCGCCAAATGCATTATTACAAGAATCAAATTGAGAAAACGAAGACAATATAGCTTAAAGAATTAAGAGATAAAGGAATGTGAATACACCTCATCATCTTCAACAATTTCTCCTTCCTCCATATCATCATAATCAGTCCCTAGTATCGAACCTTGAGTTACTGTACGATCCCCGTCGACGTCATCATCCTCATCATTCCGCATATCCTCCAGCTCAGCTTTGCCCTCTGGCTTGCTGCTCCGGCTATGGCGGCGGTGGCGGTGGTGCTTGTGGCGGCGGTGCTTCCGGCGCTTGGAAGGGTTTTCGGAGCCGTTGTTCTCCTCGTCGGACGGGGACCGGTGGTGCTTATTCCGGGTCGGTTCGCTGATCTCGGTACCCATCAGTTGGACCGGGAATTCGATTCGGGCGAACTCAATTTGATGAGTTGGTGAAATTGAAGAATTCGTGTGGAGTGTTATGATTAGGGTTAGGGTTAGGGTTTGGCTAGCGATGGAGGTGATAATGGTCCCGTTGGTTCGTTTTAGGAGTAGGCGATTCGATGACAATACGGTGAGACTACATGGCAAGATCTGAAGGGGTGGATTTATACGTTCGAGGAAGAAAATTACAGTGTTGCCCACAAAAAGTTTCCTTTTATTGGCCAAAATTCAAATAATTGTGTGCGAAATTTTGTTCCAGTACTGGAATTGGTGGGAATCGAAATTATAATGGAGTATTATCAAAACCAGAGTTATATTGGAGTCTGAAAATATCTCTTGTTTCTATAATTTTATTTTTGAACCAACATTTAAGGCCTCTGTAAGGTGAACCTGCTTAAAAGATAAATTGATTTATTTTGATATTTCGAATGGGAGTTCAAAAATTTCTTTTCCTATTATAAAATATACTTCCTCCGTCTCATAGAAATCAGCACAATTTCTATTTTCGTCCGTCTTACAAAAATTGTCACAATTCAATTCTTACCTAAAGTGGCGAAAAATAACTTATACATTTACTACATTATGCCTTAAGAGGTCGATTAAAACACCTAGTCAGCTCTTCCATTGCTAAAATACTTTTCCGTTATTTCTCATCAACACTTCCACCTCATATTGAATTAAATACCGATGCAAAAGTAATTATGTCAATTTCAATGAGACGGAGGGACTATTTTTTTTGAGTGAGATTACATGCAAGGTCACACTACATTTTTCTTTTTGAAAAATCAATCATTCCAAGATGTTGGGAAAAACGCTTAACTGCGATTACAATAAGTAGAATTGACAGTCAAACTAACTAACCTCTAGCAATAACCAATCTATTGTAAGGATATTCAAATTACATGTCAACCAGACTGATAGTCTGTAAATACAGATCAAAGATTCAATAAAAAATTGTAACATTGCCCTCAGAGATATTAACTCGTTTTCCGTGAAAATCATAACCATTTGGCGAAGAGAAGTGTATCAACATCAATCTCACTATGCCAAACAGAGATCTACAACAACTGTAACACTACTTGATCTTGATCTGAGGGCAATGTATTCCCTTATAATCTTAATAAAATTTATCAACTATCTCATAATTTTATTCACCTTCTCCTAGTGCCTTTTTAGTATGCGACGAATGTCCTTGCAAAACCCTAAAGCTAAGTTAATGTTGGGTATAATTTTTTAACATCGGAAGTTTAGTTTATAGGCAGAATAGGTAGATAAAGCTCAGCAGAAGAGTATCCAACTATCCACATAATTATCACATACGGAGAAAACCAAGGCAGCAACCAGCATCGAAGTTCGTAAACCAAGGCTGCGTAAATGAGGGCTTCATCACTTCATTTCCTTGTTCACACAATCGGTGGAGAAAATGAGGAAAGGCTTCCTCGGTTGTCTGTTTGTGATCACTCTGGTTCTTGTCATGGCGGCGGAGCGCGGGAGAATCGAGTGGCCGGATTTGGTTGGGAGGACCGGAGAATAAGCTGCGAAGAAGATCAAGGAGGAGAGGCCCAGGTTTCATGTTTATGTGATTCCACCATATTTTGCAGTGACAGAGGAGATCGGCTAAGGAATTTTGTGGATGATAATAGTGTAGATTCCAAGGTACACATCATCATCATCATCATCATAAAATAAAGCATATTATCTCAGCTCAAATCTCAAAGCAAGCCCAATGCTACTCCCTCCGGTTTTTTTATATTGGCACTGTTTGACCGCAATTTTTTTTCATACCATGTTTGACTATCGATAACTTTTGTTATATATAATAATAGACATAATGTGAGATGTCTTTGGATTCTCTGTAACGTGTAGTTTCTGAAAAGTAAAATTTTATCATTTGTTATTAGACAAAACTAAAGTTATCAGTGGTCAAACATGTCTTCAGAAAATGTCAAAAAAAAAGGTGCCAATATAAAAAAACCGGAGGGAGTATGAGATTTCTTCACTCTGAGTTGGGTGATCCTACTAGACATAATTGCTGATATAGGGACATCTGTTATTTGTTTACACATTTAGATACTAAAAATAATATGTTTTTGTTCGGAAATGAAGCTAGCATATTTGGTGAACCGGTTGATTTTTGTGTTACAATTTTCTTAGCTTTCTTTTTGTTATGTTGATGATATGCGCGGAACTAATTTCCCAACATAAAAGGAAAAATCAGAAAGTTTTAGAAGAATGGAAAGTATATACTCCATCCGTTTCACTATGTGCGACACACTTATCATTTTCGTATGTTTTTCTAAGATTGTCACGTTTCCTTTTATGGGAAAAAGTACATCATTCTCAACCTCTCATTAAACTTTTTACCTCCTCACTCAATTTCCTCCACACATTTTCACTTTTAAAAAAACAACATTCAAACCTATAGTGTCAAATTACCTGATCTCCGTATTAGAAAAGAGAACACATGTAAGTTCTCTAGTTTTAGTAATAGTATATTGGTGGGAAATATTTTAAAATTTAGAGCTGGTTGTTGCAAATGCAACTAACTAGTAGTCTAGTACTACTTGATTTCCTGCTGTCTGCCTTCATTTATGCAAGAAATCGTGGCACTCCGTGATAATTAATGTTGGCTATATCGCAGAAGCGTGATTATCAATTTCAATTTCCGAATCCAGCTCACTTGAGATAGATGGAGACATTAGCCCTTGGGTAGAGCAAGCCAAATTTCATTTCATAGAATTTATATTGTTTTTTTTTAAATGTTACTGTTAATATATACTTCATCCGTCTCATAAGTAATTGCACAATTATTTTTTGGAAGTCAAACTTTGTAAATTTTGACCGTTAATAAAAATAAATCTATATATAATAAAAATATCACGTGAGATATTGTTAGATTAATCTAAACATCTATTTTTAAAATATCAACTTTTAATGCGGTATTATTAAATGTAACTAAAGATATCTACAGTCAAACATGTTCATTGAAAATCGTGAAAAATAATTGTACAATTACTTATAGGACAGAGGGAGTATATATATTTATATATATTAGAAAAATTAATATTAAAGGATTATACATTTTGTTAAATTCAATAAAGTAAGAGAACTTTAACATCAATAAATATTAAATGCGGGTTCATTTTCTGAAAGAGTTTGTCTATTGAAGGACGGTTTTTCTATAAGTTATGGAAAGACCAAGGTTTAAACTGTAAATTTAAAAAAATCAAAATAAAATTTTTGGGTTGTATTAAGCGGGTCATAAACCAATCGCTCTTAAATGTTGCATAATAAAATTTTAATATTGCAACTAAAATATTTTACCTTGATAATTCGAATTCAACCCCGTCTTTCCATATTCCTATAAATCTCAAGGGATAGAGATCGATGATCACCCAGTATTTATTTTATTAGAATTCAATATTCCAGAAAGGCAAAGTTTTGGGAAAGATTGTCTTTCCATAACGTTAGCTGGCTAGGCTAGCGCGCAATGGCTTTCTCTGATTAGGGGCTCGCTTCTTCAAGCCCCTCCCCCAGCCTATACAAGGTGTTGCTCGCTTTCTCTCAACCACTAGCGGCTTATGTAGTGATCGGTTAGGCTTGTTTTTTTTTGTCAGAAAAGAAAGTAGTTTTTTAGGGTTCATTGATTAGTACACCTCCGGTACTGGTAAGGTGACGGTATTTCACAAAACTTTGCCTTTCTAAAATATTGAATTCTAATAAAATAAATACTGGGTGATCATCTATCTCTATCCCTTAAGATTTCGAATGACGTGTTCCTAAATCCTAACCTAGACCCACTGAAAATTCCATTTTTGCATTCATAACCAAAAATAGTTAAATTTTCTACCTGAAAAAAAAGGCCTCTCAAAATTTATCACCTTCCACCAACTAGTTGAATGTTGTCAAATACTGGTTCACTTACTCCCTCTCTCCCTTGTTTATGGCCTCGTTTGATGTTTGACCATCGATAACTTTTGTTATATACAATAACAGACATAATGTGAGATGTCTTTGGATTCTCCGTAATGTGTAATTTCTGAAAAGTAAAATTTTATCGTTTATTATTAGGCACAACTAAAGTTATCGATGAGCAAACATGCTTTGAGAAAATGTAAAGAAAAAAAAGGACATAAATAGAGGACCGGAGGGAGTATTAATATATTCAATTTAATAAGAAACGGGAAAAAAGCACGCGCTTATTTTTTTATTTTGAAAAGATTTGGAGGAGAAAGTGGTCCTAAATCTGAAAACATTTCGTACCACAAAAATGTACACCCATGTGGTCCCCCCTTAAAAGATTGGATCCTATGTTTGGATCACTGAAGGCCTTCATTTTGCCATCACAGCCCACCAGTTTGGGCTCATGATAATTCAGCCCCAAAACTTAAATATAAGCCCGGCCCAGTTCATCAAACTCAAATAGAGCACAAAAGGCAACATCAACATAGTTTCCTAAAAGCCATTGTTTGATTTTTGTTTGTTTTTTTCTTCCACAATCTGTACAAACTAGTTACTACTAGTCACTATGAATGATAGGTTCAGGTTCAGAAAGATTAATACAGTAGAGGCCCCAAACTTGAAAATGCCAGCCAACTACTCACTACATTGATATTCACCTTCCATTCATCCAGGCTTTACTTAGCAGAAACAATCCTCGGTGACCCGAGAGAACACGATTTCCTGTACCATGTCAAAAGAGAGCCGGAGGTGTCTTAGTCCAGTCTTCGCAAAAGATACTCAACTTGCACTTGCTTCGTCAATGGCATTATCCAGTCCCCATACAGATCAGCCACCAGCCGTGGATTAATCTTGCACGACCCCTGACTTCCATGCTCCCCGACGCCCAGAGTCACCTCTTGCCCGTAGGTTCTGGTTTTGATCTCGACTCTTTTCTTGATCACCTCTTCCACCTCTGGATAGGTCAGCAATGCCATTAGACGTTTACTGTCCTGCGAATTCAAGTAGGAATGCAATAAGTTAGTCTACGACAGAACCACAGAATTGATAAGAATCTAAGCATGCAAGAGTTACGGGGTTAAGGTAGTACATGTGCCCTGATAGCAGCATTGTAAACATCTGGTGAGGATCGGTATTTAGCTTCTGCAACAAATTTGCCATAATGGATTCTTTTTGACAGAGCCTGGCAAAATCGCACAAACAGATTCATAAACATAATATCATTCCAAAATACCATCTCACGTGCAATGCCATTCAAAAGGATACTAATGCTAAGTGGGGAGACGTTACCTGCAAGCAAATAGTGTCGCAAATGGCAGCTGATCCATAATTGCCATCATCCCCTTCTTTGACTAATCTTGGAAGAAGGTTTTTGAAGTACATGTCCCATATCTTGAGGTTAATATTGATTGAATCAGCAGCTGAATGCAGAACCTACATGAATATCAGCAGCATCTCACATTAAAGATTGTTGCTACACGATGACAGAACAACTATAATGAACAGATAGACAATCTTCTTTCACAGGTGTAGATTGAAACATCAAATATCATCATGCATTAATACAAACAAGGGAAAACAAAGAATACAATTCCCTCGTTCATATCGATATATCAACTAGATCTTACTTGTTGATAATGCATAGGTGGCAAGATTGGATCAGGCAAATCATTTGGGAAGAAAGGATGCTCGTCAGGGCATGTGTATCTTCCCACCTAGATTCCAAACAGCCATGAGATGATAATAAGATGAAGGAAATAATTGATGATATATTTCTGTTCATTATCCAAATATAGATATTCAACATTTCAACAAGAACAAGCAAAAACATACCTTAGCATGCAGCTTTTCAGTTTCTTTCATCATGTACTCAACCAGAGAACCTCTGAATCCATCCATAGCAACAGCGCCATCGTCATAAGTCACACCATTAAAGCAGTACTGCGCCCTCTCCATCAGCTTGAAGATGATGCTATCCTCCTGCTGAATCAAGCTGTGCCTTATACCATCCAGGGTGTAGATTTTAGTCTCATCAATCCTCTTCTTCACTTGGAATCTGAAAAAAAAAACATGTTCGATGATAAGCATTCAAATCTAAATTAAGGACTACTCAAATCGTGTTTAATTTCCATTCTAAAGAAGAGGACAGGATAACAACAAAACAGAGATAGAACTTCAGCACGAGTTTACCAAACTGCCTCTGGTCAAGTCATTGGTAGGTGACTGAAAGTAACAACCCGATCGACATCGAAATCAGATAAATGAAACGTGACATAAACATTAAAATAAATGTTTCTTAGTCTCCACTTGCTAATGCATCGTTTATCCGGAAAATCAACGTACATAGTACATTCAAGCCTAGTTACAACAGGAGATCAATCGTGCACCACGGTTAAAACATAATCGATGTTGGTAAAACCCTACAGCACAATCAATCCAAGAAATGAGGCATTCAAACATTAAAAAAAATCAATTAACATCCCACAAAACCCCCAAACCCCAGGAAAACACGGAAACGACACCTTCCGTTTCACGCAAAACAGTTGAGCCATATAAGATGAGTCGCTATACCCAATCGGAGTGGTGACGGCCTGTACGGCGGTGGCCTGAGCGGCGCGAATGGCGGGCTTCGGAGAAATCGATGCAGCGGCGGCGGTGGCGCAGCTCCATTGAGGAATGGCTCTGGGAAATTTGAAGGGAGAAACGGCGGGAGCAGGGGACGCCATTTTCAAAAGCTTGGTCTCCATTTCGGAAGGGGAAAATTTTGCAAGTTTTGGGAAAATTGGGTGGGCGATGAATCTTAGAAGGTGCGCTCTGGGCTTGTAGTTTTATAGGAGGATTTTTTTTGAGCTGAAGGAGAAAATAATGGTTGGAAAAAAGCCACCTGGTATCCTAGTTTGGTGAGAGACTCTGTGATTTTGTTTTTGTAGAACCGGGATTTCTACCCTCTTTATTGGGGAGGGAAAGGTGGGGTTGTACTAGAAGTAGGTGGTGTGGGGATTCATCCGATCTCAACTCTGCGTTTTGGGGTAGGTAAGGAGCTTGCATGACTACTTTTCTTTCTTTATTATTATTATTCCATTTAATGCAACAACCCCCTCTAGAATAACAAAAAATAAATTGTTGGACATAATTTGAGTTATCACAAAAAAACTAAAGATAAAATTTTGAATAGCAATACATGTGGTAGGATGGAAGATACATATCATCTTAGATGGTCATCTACCATGAAAAAAATGATCGGCTAGATCTGAACTCATCGAGTTGGTTCACATCAATTTGAAGTGGCATTCTAATTCAATTTCGTCAAACTAATTTTGGATCAATTCGAGATAGCATTCAAACTTGCACCGATTATATTAATGAGCATCGAATTACTACAATAGCAAGCGAAGAAATTACATGAGAGTAGTCATGTTTCAAATTAAAAATAAACACATAATGTATTTTGGTCGGTTTGACAGCCAGGATTGCTACTGGATTTTTGGCTTTGTATCTGGTCAAACAACGTAACAATAATAATAACTACAGTCTGGCAAATGGCAATCGACATTTTTAATTGGCTGGAAAGATAGACTTTCAGCTAAAATAAAAGATATAATTTGATAAATTTTATCATTTCCTATAATTAATAATTTAAACAACCAAAAATCAACAGTTATTTACACAGTATTTGATGAATTTTAATAACTAATTTAAACAGCCAGCGAATAACTAGTTAAAACCATCCATTGAAACAACTAGCAACTATTTATTGTAATATCTCATTTTCAACAGGTTAGGTTTTGAAGAAAGTAGATCTTGAAGTATAGCCAATTAGAAATTATATGTTGAAGTATAACTACTTATTGTAATCTCTCATTCTTATCAGGTTAGATTTTGAAGAAATTAGATGTTGAAGAAGAAGCAATAGAATGCCAAATTGCATGAATACTGATTTTTTCTGGTAATGACAATTAGCTACGGAGTTTGATATTACTTTTATAGAGCTTAAGTTTTAAAAGTATTTTAAGAAAATGAGCGAACACCCGCCCATTGTTGTCATATTGAAAATGTCTTCTTTTCGTTTCCCTTTTGAAAAGTGTTGAGAAAGACTTCCTTTGTATTTTAGGAAACTTGAAAAATAATTCAAATTAATACTAATGTGTGAGCATATCATTAAATTTACCCCTTTAATGGCACGATTACATTTGTGTGATAGAGCCAAACACTCCCTTAGATCACCACAATGGTGATGTATTAGACTTGCTTGACATTTTTTTATAAATTGCAGTGTCGCTCACGTTGTTGCAAATACACATATACAGCTTGGAAAGCAGTAGCTTGCGAGAGCGACTAGTTTGATGTCGGATACAATAAATGCTTTAATTGCATCGTATTTCACATAAAATTGTATTGATCATGTTGTTCACTCTCCATATTGTCAAATGAATTTCTACATCTGCAACAATTATCTATTTTGCTATTACACAACGTGCATCTAAAAAAAGGCTAAAATTTCTAAATAAAAGAAGTACAATAATAATGGATGGGAGTTAAATGGTGTATTAATAATTTTTTTTACAAATATAAAAACTAATTACTACAATAAATTTATTTAAAAATAATTTAATTTTAATTATCGAGCATGAATAGAATTGTAAAATAAATATTATTATTTCATAAATAATAAATATATAAATATTCCTTAATAAATTGGAATTTTATTAATGAAGACTTCCCTCTGATCGTTGACGAGCATGTTCAACAAGGATATGATATGAATTTCGAAGCATATATGACTCGGAATGCAACAATTCGAGATAGGGAAATGCATCATCAACTTAAAGTCTTGCTGGAGCATATTTGTAAACGTTTTAAAATTTATAATAACTTTATGATGTTTGTTAATCTCATTGAATTTTTTAGTAAAATTTATGTAATTACTTATTTTAATTTTTTAACTAAAATAAATTTATTAAAGGAAGTAAATGTAATTTATAAATTATAATTGTTGGGTATTCATTATAGATATTCAATCATTTTTTGATTATTATTTTTGAATAAAGTGCTAATATAACCCTAACTAATCATTGCATGTGCCAATATAACCCTAACTTTCAAAAAAATTGTGTCGATATAACCAAACTCTTTAATTCCGGCGTTGACTCAAGAGATTCCAGCAATGACAAGAAGTGAAATGATGGAAATACTCTTACCCTTCATCATCATCTTCTTCACTGCTGCTCCACCGCCGGACACCACCAGACACCGCCGCCGCCAGCGGACACTGCCGTCATTGCCGCCGTAAAAAATTGTCGACCTCCCGCTTGTCATCCCAATCGCTACTACCCCTATGTTTTCTTTGCTCCTCCGCCTCCGCCTGCAACCCTAGCCCTCCCAATCGCCGACATCCCGCTGAAATTTCTGACCTCCTTATTCTCCTAACAAATGCAGTGATTTAATCGTGATTCAATCATTGAAAGTGCCCGCCGCTGTGATTCAACGATTCAACGATTAAATCACTGTTGAAAACCCATCGAGGGCACTTTCAGAACCGAGTAATGGGTATTCACCGGAGCAACAAAAACAGGGAAATTACCTCAACAAAAATAGCAATAAATTGAACATATTGCACGGCGACGAGTCGAGCTCCACAACCTCGCCTCCGACGTCACTGTCCATCTCCCCTCCGACTTTGCCATAACCATTCCCATCCCCCAAATGATGAAAATCTGCATCTAATGTCGCACGTGAAGCCACGCGCGATTCATCCTCTTTTGTCGATCGTGTGAGATGCACGCGCCTTCTTCCAGATCTTCGTCATTTGTCGTCACACTCCTATTCCAGATCGCCATTCTCCACCGCTTCTTCGTTCCTCTTCCAGTCAGTTCACTCTGTCGTTGTGCTACTATTCCTCCTCCCGGAGTCGGCGCTCGGCAGTGACGCCGCCATCAGGGACGTGACCTTTGTTGAAGATTTGGAGATAAAGCGCCTCCCTCTGTCGAAAGCGTCGCTGCCAAAGATGAAGAATCAGGGAGAGGCACTGCTGAAAACCCTTCATCTTCCCAACGGTTGGAGCTTGGAATAGTGATTCAACGCGATTCCGAACGATTGGAGCTTGGGTTTTTGGCAGGCACACTGGCGGAGGTCGGGGAATGAGGAGGGAGCTGTGGTGGCGGGAAGAATATTTTCTAGATTTAAAAAAATACATATATGGGTAAAACAGTAATTTCACCTTATTCCGGCAGTCGAAGGTACTTTTTATTAAAAATGGAAGAATGAGGGAAATATGAGAATTGAATTTTTTTTAATTGGAAAATTGAACATTGTGTTATGATTTGATGCATTCAATTGGAATTGTATTAAATTTCCATTCTCTATAAAAAATCTCTTTCTATAAATATAGGGAAGGGAATCTACTCTCTCATTAATATTCTATTTTAGGGAATGTGATAAGGAAACTGTTAGAGTTGAAAAATCATGTAGAATCCCTATAATCAGCGAAAATCTCTATTATAGAGATGTTGGACTTGTTCTAAGAGCATCTCTAATGCAAGTGTCAATCAGGTGAGTATCTATAACCACTTCATACTAACTAACTCCCGAGTTCCCAATCTTAAATATCATCTACAATGCAGGGATCAAACAAGGACGTCAATCTTGCATGGACGAAAATCAAAGTGACTATTTCAGATTGAACTTCAATTTTTACAGGGTGAAAATGAGGCTGTCACTTCATCTAGTCAGCAAACTTACCAAAAATGATCAATTTTATACATTTATTCTCATTTATCTATTTCTAATTCATATAACTTTAATTTTGTTACGCAAATATTCATATAGTAAATTTATTCAACTATACATTATATTATTTTACGTATTGATTCAATTATATTATATTAAATTTATATTACATTTAAATTATTTAAATATATATATATATATGAAATTTTAAACACTCATACAATTATAAAATATATATTTGAAAAAATCATAAAAATTGTGATTACGTGTATTATTTTAAAAATAATTATTTATATAATTGCACAATTTTAAAATAAAATAAATAAAATTCACGTATTCAATTATTCAAATTTGCGCTTAATATAAGGTGAATGAAAAATAATATAATATTTTTATATTAATAAACAATTGTGACAGGTCAGATTTAATGTTGGCTTACGATGCCTGCATTGGACACAAAAACTTTAATCATCTTTGTTATCAATAATTTTTTATATTATTCTATTTACGTTTTAATGAAGCCCTATCATTATTGGTATTGGAGATGCTCCATATTTTTGTGGATGACGTCACTCTTTATATTGGAGATGCTCTAACAACGAGGAGTTTGGACACTTGAACACAACCTCCATCACATTGCTGCAAACCAAATTATAGTTGCCATTGTCAAACCATTCCGGCCAGTTCTAACATGTGATATTGAATGAATCTGCCACCAGTTTGACTTGGTTGAATAATTGAGCAGTCTGACTGTCAGTGGCGGAACTAGACCAAAATGTGAGGAGGGGCGGGGCGAGGCAGGGAAGGGCAGGGCGGATCCTGGGCGAGGAGGGGCGGGACAGGGCGGATCTTGGGCGAGGAGCGGCGGGATGTATATTTTCCCTTAATTCACCGGAGGTTGGGGGCGGCCGCCCCGGCTCCCTCCCAGTTTTGTCATTGCTGACTGTGTTATAGCTATTCACAGCTGATCTCTTGCTATAACATTTAATGATGACACTACAGACTGCATATGAAGGTAAACTCATCGAACATCGCCATTATCTTTGGCATTTTATCGTGAAAAACTCGTTGCTGGAATGCAGAAAGCTGACATTTGGAGTCGTCACTTGATTCTCGTTCAGCCTCCCGACCCTGCATATTTGGAGTCGACGGTAGTAAGCTCTTCCTTTGATAAAATATAAAAGAAAGATTTTATTATGGTGCATTGATATCACATCAATGACACATCTCATCAATGATGAGTGTTACAATATATAGTGCTATAATAAACCAAAGTCTAACAGGAATACGATTCCAAAATCTATAAGGAAATTACCATCTAACCCAACTTACAAGGAAACTAATTTTGTAATGTAATTACCATTTATAACCTTTTCTACAAGGAAAGTGTTTCTATTTTCTTAACACCCTCCTTCAAGTTGGAGCATGTTAATCAAGAATGTCCAACTTGCAATTTTTTTTTATGAAATTGCTAATCGTAAAAAAAAATCTTCATAAAACAGGATTCAATTTCAGTAGCGGTAGAAGTAGCAGCAATGGTGGATTTAGAGTCTGTAAGATCCAACACACAAGGGTGCATTAACTCCAGCCAATCATCTGTATCAGGATGATTATCCAGGGGGTTTGGTAATGATTCCATCAATAAAACCAAGCTTCTTTTTGGCAAGCATAGCGCTACAAATTGCAGCCGACCATTCAAGATAATTTTCTTCACTGTAAAGTATGACAGGAAAGATTGACAAATCGGGGCCGTCGGAGGTGCTAAGTTAGTATAGAGAGTTCATAAATCGACCAGAAGGTACAATTCCCCCAGAGCCAGATTTTAATTGCAACTGTTTGAGTAAAGCTGCAATCACGTTGGTGGCATTGAAATTCGGTAGCTTGTTAGCTTTAGCTTCAGAGACGATGTGGGCTTGCTCATCAGCATTGGGACCAAAATTAGAGGTGAGATCAGACATGACAGCAAATTTCGCAGATCGGTGGTGACCAGGAAGTAGCAATGGCACGGCGAATCAAGTAAGAAGAGATGCAGCGCGCGTGAGAATCATGGCGGCGATGCATCGGTTTAGGTGCAGTGCGTGGAAGTCACGTGCGGCGTGTACGGGATCAGAAAGTAGAAAATCGAATCGGCGACGACGTAAATCCGTGGCGAGCTACGGCAGCAAATAGCGGCGGGCAGCGGCGAGAAGGACGTCAACTCCGCTCGGAATTAGGGTAGTAGGATTTTAGGGTTTCGGGATCTTTGGCTCTGATACCATGATAAAATATAAAAGACTGTATTATGGTGCATTGATATCACATCAATGACACATCTCATCAATGATGAGGGT
>JAULKM010000013.1:6345374-6360168 GCA_032355605.1 Rubia tinctorum
GGGTTGGGCGAGATCCCCATTTGGTTAAAGATCCAATTTTCCGCAATCCAGAGTTTTCGCAAGGAGATTCATATCACCCATGATCATCCCTAGTTGAACGGGAGTACTCCCTCCGTTCCACCTCAAATTGCACACTTGCTTTTTGGACACTTTTCTCTATCAAAATTTGACCGCATACTTGAATAAATATATGAGTAGCAATACTATCGTATGTGGTACATTTGAATTCGTCGTAACAAGCAGTTCTAAATATCAACTTTTTATCGATCGTTATTAGACATAATCAAATATAGACATAATCAAATATATTAACGATCAAACATATTATTGAATAGAATAATAATGATTGCTACAATTTAACATGGGATGAAGGGAGTATCAATTTTGATCAAATCGGCAACAAATAAAAAGCGCGGACAATGTCATAGAGAAAAAACCGCGCTTTCATCAGTACGTAGGCCAACTAAAAGAAATTAGCTCAACAAACGAACTGGAGTTTACAAGAGTGAAGTAATTTCCGATCCAGGGGGTGGGCCCACCACCGGACTTCTCAAAGCTAATGCTCATCAACTCCATCTCTTCCTCGTCTTCTCCGTCCGCCACTGATAAATCCCACATTTCAAAACCCCAACCTTAATCTCATACTCATTCATCAAACAAACTATTCAACAGCAAAAGCAAAATCAAAATCATGGCGTCGCTCACCTTCTCCTCCTCGGTATCCACGCCGGCCCAAATCCGCCGCCTGTCGTCGCTTCCGCCGCGGCCCGCGCGGAGGCCCAGAACAGTTCAGGCGAAGATCCGAGAGATATTCATGCCGGCGCTCAGCTCCACCATGACGGAGGGAAAGATCGTGTCGTGGATCAAATCAGAGGGCGACGTGCTCTCCAAGGGCGAGTCCGTCGTCGTCGTTGAGTCCGATAAGGCCGACATGGACGTGGAGACATTTTACGACGGTATCCTCGCCGCCATTGTTGTCAGCGATGGCGAGACCGCTCCCGTTGGTGCCCCGATAGGGATTTTAGCCGAGACCGAGGATGAGATTGAGGAAGCCAAAGCTAAAGCCCAGAATCAATCCCTATCTCAGTCCGCGGCGCCGGTTGATGCCCCTGCTGCAGCCCCGGTTGCGGCCGCAGCGGCTCCGGTTGCTCCACCTGCAGCCCCGGCTGGTGGGCCGAGGAAGATTGTGGCGACTCCATTTGCTAAGAAGTTGGCGAAGCAGCATAAGGTAGATGTTAATAAGGTGATTGGGACGGGGCCGTTTGGGAGGATTACGCCGGAGGATGTGGAGAAAGCAGCCGGGATTGCTCCGGTGAAGGCTTCTAAACCGGCTCCTTCTTCTGCTCCGGCGCCTGCTGCTGCTGCTGCAGCAAAGTCACCGGCTAGCTTCCCGGAGATTCCAGGGGCTACTGTGGTGCCATTTACAACAATGCAGGCTGCGGTGTCGAAGAACATGATGGAGAGTCTCACTGTGCCCACATTTCGGGTGGGATATCCGATCTCTACAGATGCACTTGATGCTCTCTACGAGAAGGTACACTGTCTGGTTTTCTTTGAACTAGGCCATCTACATTGTTTGGTTTTCATTTGAATTAGGTCATGTTCTTTTTGACAGAACTGAACTAACGCAGTTTATTACTAATAACCGACTGCTGAACTGAACCGGAATTACAAATAATTTACTGGTTTCTTTTGAATTGATTAGTGGGATTGGAGAATTGTTAGATTATGATGGGAAAATGAACAGGTTAAGCCGAAGGGTGTTACTATGACTGCGTTGTTGGCGAAAGCTGCTGCAATGGCTTTGGTTCAGCACCCGGTTGTGAATTCGACCTGTAAAGATGGGAAGAGTTTTACTTATAATAGTAATATCAACATTGCTGTTGCTGTGGCCATCAACGGTGGGTTGATCACTCCCGTTCTTCAGGATGCTGATAAGGTTGGTGCATTTGCCAATGATATCTGTAGTTTTGCTAATGTTGATCAAGAAACTAGTAGTTGATGTGATCTTTTTGATTGTATTGTGTAGTTGGATCTTTATTTGTTGTCGCAAAAATGGAAAGAATTGGTTGAGAAGGCTAGAGCAAAGCAGCTCCAGCCCCAAGAGTACAATTCGGGTATTCCAAGATCCTCATTTTATTACTACATTCCTTTGAAACGATGTCTTTTGTGCTTTTTTAACATATCCATTGATTGACTTTCGTGCTTTTTGCCTGTAGGGACGTTCACATTGTCCAATTTGGGTATGTTCGGAGTTGATAGGTTTGATGCCATTCTTCCTCCTGGCCAGGTTAGCGATTTGATAGAGCACTTTTGTTTTTCTTGTTGAGTTTTAGAGAGTTTTGGGTGAGCAATTGTAATTGAAAGTCGGGCCTTCATGTTTAGGGTGCTATAATGGCTGTTGGTGCATCAAAGCCTACAGTTGCAGCTGATAAAGATGGATACTTCAGTGTTAAAAATAAGATGCAAGTAAGTAAAGTTTGACTCTCATATTCTTGTATTTTCTCTATACTGTATACTTAGGGATTTGTGGGAATATGGAAAATGCTTGGATGCTAAATTCGTATATGTTCTGCTCTTGGAGCCTCCTGTGTGAAGAATTGCACTGATTCTGTTAAAAACAAAATGACATGACGTAGATTGATGACGTAGATAGATTAAAAACAAAATTATGCGTACTCTAATTAGAATTTGAGGAATTGTATATAGTGTTGAAAGGTAGTTTCTTCTTACCAGAACTCAATGAGGGTGAATGACTTAAATCTCGGAACTAGATTTATGTTTCCATACTATCGTCACAAAGGCCATGGATTTGTAATTCGAGTTGCCTTTTGTTTTGTTATGTTAATGAACTTCTTATATAGAGTTGCTGATATGCGGACTTTTTACCTTGTCTAGGTGAATGTTACCGCTGATCACAGAATCATCTATGGAGCTGATTTGGCTGCATTCTTGCAAACCTTCGCTAAGATTATTGAGAACCCTGATAGCTTGACCATGTAGATGAAATATTTAGGTTGACCAAGAGATGCCGTCGATTTCCCCCATTTCTGTGGGCATCCAAAAGTGAGAACTGCAGGAGTTTCAATAGTTTCCGGCAATGGTTTGGTTGGTTGTACTTTGTTTATTACCTTTTTAGCAAGTTGGTTGGCTCCTAATAATTTAGGAGCAATTTTTGAAAGTGATCAAATTGTTGCATAATGTTGAGTTGTTTGTATGGACAAAGGAGTTGTTAATGCAAATTTCTGCTTCGCTCATGGCTAATGTTGTTACATACTCAGAAAACTTCATCAAATATAAACATGAAAGGCATGATTGCCCTGATCATTGCTAATATTTGAGTGAGATAAATGTTTCTCTGGGATACAATACTTGCTGAAAGTATTGGAGAGGGTCGTGAATGAAGAGGCTGTTTCGCATTCAAGTCTCTGACCAACTGCCATTGACGGCTCTCCTTTTAGCGAAGGTCTCCGGGGAGTGTTGTATGCGAAGAGGCTGTGAAGGTCTCCAGGGAGGGTTGTATGCGAAGAGGCTGTTTCACATTCGAGACTGGTTGCAGAAGATGACCGACAGATCAAAAGAAAACAACCCCAACGCTCAAAATCCATCAGATATCAGTTGATTTCTTGTCCAGGCATGATTATCATGTACATAAGCCTATTTATCTACAACATCAAACTTTTAAAATGCTGCTAAGTCATCCTGCTATGTTTGTTACTAACAAGGGAGCCAACTGTATCACTGTTCCGAAAATCTCTGGCTTATTCCCTGCTGAGTCCTCCAGTATCTATCGCGAACAGAATGAAGAAAAACAAGGAGAAGAAAAGGCGAAACCTCACCAATCCAAGGTGATGTTTCGCTTATTGTATAGCATGTCGATGTACTCTATAACTGGACCTGAAGCTTTGATGTATCTTCTCATAGCTTTCCCTGCAGATTCATCTACGATAACAGATGTTTCTGTCAGAACATTTTGAATTCTAATTTACTCGAAAGGTTTATGTTACTCTCTAAGAATTGGTTATGTCAGCTTACTTGTTTCATTCAGTCTCTCTAGAAGTTGATCCCTCGTCGGCAAGGCACACATTCCTGCTGAAACAGCAGTTCTTACCGGCCATGAATGGAACGGCGCACAAACTTCCCCATAAGCTACTGAAGCAGCTTCTTTCAAAGACCCAAACCTGAGATCCCAAAACAGCAAAATCAACTTCTAGGTAAACACCAAGAATGAAAACCATTTGAGATACAAAACCGTGGCAGTGGTTAGGAAGCTGCAGTTATGCTTATAAAGCCGTGGTTCCTGATGACCTCCAAGCACAAGGTCCCGAAACCACGGTTTTAAGGCCAAAACAACTAGGAAACCGTGGATTTGCGTATATAACCGTTGTTTCTGATCACCTCCAAGCACAAGGTCCAGAAACCGCGGTTTTATGGCCAGAACGCTGCTCATAAAACCGTGATTTCTGATCACTACCAAGCATGAGGTCTAGAAACCGCGGTTTTAAGGCCAAAACGATGGTAAGAGGGGTCTTCAAACATTCCATGACACATGATTAATGCGTGATGCATATGCACAATGATAGAGGGAAGGAAGGCAACTTACTCTGCTGACAAGAAGTTCTGAAATATGGCTCGAACAAGATCAAGGCCCTGTCTGACCCTCCTTAATTTACGCGAAAGGCTGCCTTGATTCTTCACAGTGTTGGTTACCATGTCCATTTCAATTATGTTTGGCAACAATCCATACGTCTCCGACGCATCTTGAAGATCCCGCAACTGAAAAATTCAATCACATTCATCAATTCACAACTTCGCAAACACAAACCCCTTAACCTAAACATAGTCTATCAAGCTTAACGTCAGGGTTCCGACAGGATCCCGTGCATAGCCTCATAATATGGTTAAAAAAAACAAAATCTATTTCAATCTTTAACAATTGATCAAATCACTAACCTTGGAGCAATATTCCATTTCTGCAAATTTGAATGCAATTCCCAAGCAACCAAAGAGTACAGCAACATGAGAACTGGCCTCACAAAAGGACTTCAAATCTAGACCAAAATCCCCATCGCCCTTTGACTTCATCAAGTCAGATAGCTCCTCAAAAGCCTCTGCAATTGCGGATAAAGGGGTCTGCGTCGAAGCGGCATCCCCGAAAACATCATCTTCATCATCCATTGCCTTGGAAATCTTTTCTCCTTCTCTTCTTCCACAACTACTATTATCTGGTGATGCTATAACTTCCACTTTCTTGGCTCCCCTTCAATAAAATCATCAACAACAACAAAAACCCAGATCATAAACGATGATAATGAATCAAAAACAGTGGGAAATTAGTGGAAAAATGAGAAGGGAGAAAAAGGAAAGGGATGATGAAGTTATTAGATTAGATGCATACTTTTCTCTGTAGTGTTTCCCGATTGAATTGAGGAAAGATTGGAATTTGGGGGCCATGGTTTCTCGGAGGCCGCTAAGATCGCGGTAGTCTACAAATTTGAGGTTAATTTTTGGGAGAATTGGTATAATCTGTAATCGAAAGATGGAAAACTTAGTAATTTTGGAGTTTGGAGAATGAACCGACATGAGTTTGGAAACTCGTTTCGTGTTCTGATTTGGCGCCATGGGTGGGTCGTTGTTTTTGACTGACCTATGTAAGGGTGTCGCCGTGTGAGGTGTCCTAGAGAGATTTTTATTTATTTTTTCCTTTTCCCAAAGATGTGGTTGCTTTGTCATGTATCACCTTATTTAAGTTTAAAAAGAAGAAGTTAATGAGGTGAATGTTCGGAATTTAATTCTTTATATAAATCACATTAGTTAAAAATCTATAATATTGAAGATAAGATAAACTCATTTATATAAAATTATCAAAAGATAAACTCATTTATATAAAATTATCAAATATTACTAATTTATAAATAATATTTATTATGGGACCAGTGTGATATTGTGAATTCGATATGAATACTAAAAAATATGAATTGGTTATGCAGAGATTAAATTAACCTTACATTTTATTAACTCACAAAAAAACGAATATATAGTACGAATACATGCAAGGAAAAATGAGATTCATTAACTTTCAATTGTCAATTCAAATTAACATGGAAAATAAACAAGAAAAAAACAGCAAAAATGCAGAGATTAAATAAACCTTACATTTGATTAACTCACCCAAAAAAATTCGAATATATAGTTAGAAGACATGCAAGGAAAAATGAGATTCATTAACTTTCAATTGTCAATTCAAACCGAAAAGAAACAAGAACAAAACAGAAAAAGTTAAAGTTAGATGAATTGATCTGTCAGATAATTCTTTTCTTCTTCTTTTTCTTTAAAAATCAAAATGTCGTGGAGGGGGTTTGGAGGGTTACCTTCTCTTTTCATTAAAACTCATATATTGCCAAAAGTTAGCTTACGTTGCCCGAAGGCTTACATTGAGTTACCCGCAGGGGTATCATAAAAGGACTAAAAATCGAATTACAATTTTATATCCTTTATGTATAAACAAATAGGAGGGAGTACATCATGATAAGATAAATGGTCAAATAATGCGTATACTTCCGACTAGTTCGGCTCGAACCAATCGAAGGCGATCACAGTAATATCAGCCACCTTCTCCCTAAGTTTCCAATACACTGTACTAATCAATCTCTAAAACAACCCAAAAAAGTGAACAGAAGTAGAAGTGAAAAATCCAGTTCATCTCCATTAAGTTGAATTCCTTTATAGAAAGTAGGAGATGACCCGGGTCATTTTGGTCACCCAAAAATCTTTTTAAAATGTAAGTAAACTCAGAAGAAGTTACGAAAGTTTCTAACACGATACAAGGTGATCAATCAGAAAAAAAATTCAACTTGCTCGGTCTACAAATCTGGTCTGTAAACTATGATCGGAATCGCCAAAGTTAAGTTATTATAACTACCTTGAATCACATTTCTCCTATACCAACATATAGACCAGATCAGAAGCCAAATAGGATTAACCAAGCAAAAGTAGCCGTCAGAAAAATCTAGAGTTGGCAGAGAACAAACGCGACTAAATATTCCAGCAAAAAAACCTTGTTTGAAAACCTACGTCCCTACCCCATTAATGGTGAAAAATAGAAAAATAAATAAAATACTTAAATAAATAAATATAGCCTCGAACCTGAAAAGAGAAATTAAAATGAAGAAAAAATAAAATAAAAAACGGAGAATCACCCCTTGTGACCTTGCTACCACCAGAGTAAGACCCGACTCTTAGCAAACCCGATTTGGACCGTCCAGACAGAGTTAAAACACGGTCCTGATTCTTTTCTGAGTTGAGTAGACCAGGACCCCGAGTTGAAACGAGTCGGCCTCTACTGGATCTGAGTTGGCCAGATCAGATCCGAGTGGACTCGGTAAAATCTAGATATGATCAATAATGTCTCAAACACGATGTCGAGGATGATGGAAAATTCGATTATATATATCAAATGAATAAGCATGTCAAAATAAAATTAAAAATAATAATTATATATCACGATTCAGATCGTCGGGCTGGGTCAACACACGATCCTGACTCGTTTTTGAGTTGAGTCGACCGGGACTCCGAGTAGAAACGAGCTGGCCCCTATTGGATCTAAATTGGATATGTCAGATACGAGTAGACTTAGTAAAATCTAGATTTGATTGAGAATGTCTCAGGCACGATGTCAAGGATGACGGTTAATTCGATTATATATCACGAATGAATAAGAATGTCAAATTAAGATTGAAAAATAATATTATATGTTGGGAATAAAGTAAAAATAATATTCCCAGATACATTATATATCAGGAATAAAGTAATTTGACAATTCCAAATATATGTTATTATATTTAATAGGGTTATTTACATTTATAACCATGAATTTAAGTTGAAAGTGTCAATATAACTCTGCAATCTTAAAAAATATCAATATAACCCTAACTAATTATTGTATGTGCCAATCTAACCCTAACTTTCAAAAGATTTGTGCAGATATACCCAAAGTCACTGTTTCCGGCATTGACTATCTCAATTCTGGCAATGATAAAATAGTGAAATGACTAAATTACCCTTAATGTAGAATCTGAAAACTTTATCCCAATAATGCCCTTGCCACCACCAGTCACCACCTCCACTAGCCACTGCTCCACCTCGCCATTGCCGGAAAGCTCCGCCGCCACCAAAAAGCTCTGCCGCCGGAACCTCCACCACCTTGCCGTCGGCACTTTTGCCACCCCTTCTCGGCGCCGACAAGGTCACCTCCACCACCACCTCCTCGGCGTTGCCACCTTCACCACCCGTTCTTGGCACTGACAAGGCCACCTTCGCCAACTCTTCGCTGTCGCCACCTCCGCCACCCCTTCTTAGCTCCACCTCCACCCCCTCTTCGCCACCCCCGATCGTCACCATAGTCGCCACCCTTGTCTCCCATGTCAGAAGCCTTCCTCGCCACCCCCGCTCAACACTATAGCCGCCGCCCTCATCTCCTATGTCAGAAGCCCTCCTCGTTATCCCCTTTTGCCACCATAATCGTCGCCCTCGTCTCCCATGTAACCCTAGCTAAGCCTCACCCCCGTTCAACCACCTTATCCCTACCCTAGCTCAATCTCACCGCCGTTCACCGCAAATTGGAGAATCCGCTGGCAGTGGCTCAGGTCGAAGAAGAAAAGCCTCCCAATGTTTCCTTTTCTTCTTCGTCCTCTTTTTTTTTCGTGTGGAAACACGCCAAAAAGGAGAATCTGTCGGCGGCTTAGGTCAGAGAGACACCAATATGTCGACATCGAAGAGGAAGGACGAAGGGTTGCAACGATGGATTTGAGGGAGACGCCTCGATTTCTGTGCGACGAGGTGAGGAAAGCGGGAAGAAAGGTTGGAGCGAGAAGAGGGCATGGAGATAAATAAAAGAAATAAGTTTATGGGGGCAAGGACGACATTTCATATTTTGTGACTTTTTTCTTTTTTTAAAAAATAAGTGTAAATGGTAATTTAACCTTATTCCGACAGTAAACTGTTTGACTAAAAAGTCAACATGGTCAAGGGTTATTTTGACACTTTTTGAGATTTTAAGGTTATATTGACACTTTTAGCCTAAAGTCAGGGTTATTTTATCATTTTTCTCTATTTAATAACTCATCAATATATTTATAAAGAGAAAGTCACAGGAAAGACGGTCTTTCCATAAGTTTTGGGCAGTCTACAATAGTTTTTATATTAAATGTTGTAATTTTTATAAAATTTATAAATTGTATTTTAAAATAAGTAATAATGTGCATTTGAATGTGAAAATATAAAAATATATAATTAAAAAAATACTTCCAAATTTCAAATTTTAATAAATGTAATGTATAAGATAAAAAATATGTGGTTTGTCTATAAATTTATGGAAATGCCGCCTATCCCCCACTTTCTTATAAATGATGATGAGCATTAATCTTTAAGCAATTAAAATTTAACAATTTATTTTGTTTTTTTGAAGATACAATCAATAATGATCCCTTTAGCATATTCATGGTTTCTGGAACCAAGAGAACAAAAGCTTACGTACAACTTGGGGATACTGTTGAGTGTATAAACTCTTAAATACTCCATCCGTTTCGTTGGATGTGACACTTTCCTTTTTTGATTGTTTTTGTGAATTAGACACACTTTCCTTTTATGACAAAATTCTTTCAATTCATCCACTCATTTTACTTTTCTTTTTCTAAATTCAGTTTCATTAACTCATTTTATTCATCTATATCCGGTGGCGGAACTAGACCACATTTTCAAGAGGGTTGGGGCGGGGTTGGGGCGGGGTTGGGCGGGGTTGGGGTTGGGCGGGGTTAGGAGGGGCGGGGCAGGGACTGATTTCATATATACTCCTCAGTCACCGGAGTTTGGGGGGACGGCTGCACCGGCTCGCCCTCCTAGTTCCGCCGCTGCCTAAATCCAAACAACTAGATCTGCGGTGCTACATCAAACAAAACGGAGGTAGTAGATTTGGGATGTCTGAATTCCGATGCTTGAGTTTTACATAGTTGAAAATGAGCATTGCTTTCGTCTAAAAAGAGAAGAAAAGAAAAGAAAAGGGCATTGCCAAATGCCAAAGGACAGATGACGCGGATACCAAACATTAATGTTGTTGTCGAGTGCATAAATAGATTTGGAGGTACTAAATTTAGCCATATGTATTTTTTATAATTATAATCATAACAATATGGTTGGTCTATTTACTTATTTTAGCTGCTTCATTAATTTTTGCCGGTTAGTAATTCCGCGTTGACGTACTTCATTCATATATAATTTTAATTCATTTTCTTCACTTAGTTATTGATATCGTCAAGGTATGGTTGATTCGAAAAAAATAAAATAAAAGACCGAATGCGGCTGTTGGTATTAAGGGTGGAGTTATTTTTTTGACTCTTTTTAATAAATAAAATTTTCTTTTAAAATTATTTTGTATTTTAATTTTCTTAGAATATTTTCTTTATAAAGTCTCCTTCCGTTCCGCCTTATGTTAAATGAGAAAGTTAATAAAAATGTGTGCAACTGTTATTAAAACGGAGTGGTTGTATATGATAAGATGAGAACATACATAAAAAAATTAAAGCAAATTCGGCTTCAAATCGATAAAAGTTTATTAATTTTTTTATTTATCAGTAAATGAAAAATTCTAGTTCAATTAATAAAATAATATTAAATGGATACATATAAACATTTGTTTTGTGAACAAATTCAATAAAAAGAATTAATAAACATATGTTTATATATATATATATATTAAATAAATATGAATGAATGAAAATCTAATACTCTTCTACAAAGGTAAATTTTTGGTAAAATCCGTCAATCCATAAACTTATGAAAACACGGAGTTTAAATAGAATTTTAAAAAATAAAAAGTTTTAATTGCAATATTAAAATTTTATTATTTAATGGGGAGTAGTTATAAGTTTATGACCCGATTAATGCAACTTGAAAATTTTATTTTCATGCATTTTAATTTGCAGTTTAAACCTTGATATTTTCATAATTTATGGAATGACCATCTTTCAAGAGATGAGCTCCTTCTATAAATGACAATAAAATTTTGTGTGCTCAGTATCTACAAAATTTAGGAGTGCATATAGAAAATGCAAGAAGGAAATTGAACCCAGTAAATCCTCCTTATGGTGCAGTTCCAGATTTTTTTAAAAAATTTGGACACAAAATACTAGATTAATTAACACACAATTTAACCCATTTCTTAAAAAATTGGAAAGATTTTACCTTCTTTCCAACTTAAATACTTTTCAATTTGTGTTAAATGTGCCATTTATCTTTTGGACCCTTTCTAATTTAAGTGTACAGTGCATAAAGGCATTAAAATTTTTTGGACCCTCCCGTTCTGAGTTCAGTGCGATCACCCTGCCTAAATTAAACTCGGGCCAACCATGTGTATTTCCCTAAGAAGACAACAGGTTTTGTAGAACCTGATCAGGAATGAGGGAAGAATTTGCAACATTTTTCTTCACTTGGAAGATCAGTGGATGTTCCTGGTACTTCCCCTATATGTTTCTTTAGCAAAGAAACATGAAAGATAGGATGGCTTCTGCTGGATGATGGTCGTTTCAGTTTGTAAGCAGCAACTCCAACTTTCTGAAAAAAGAAAAAGAAAAAAAAACAGCTCCAACTTTGTTTTGAACATGAAATGGACCAAAATACTTAGCAGACAACTTTACACTTTCTCTGAGCTGGACTGACTGTTGTTTATATATGTGGAGTTTCAAATAAACCCAATCCCCTTCCTCAAAACTCTTTTCAGAGCTTCTAGCATCAGAAAATTGCTTCATTCTAGCTAGAGCTTTTTGCAGATCACTCTTGAGAAGATGATCAATTTGGACTCTTTGATGAATCATATTCTCTGCGGCTGGAATAACAGTATCAGTTAATCCTCCTAAGGGAAAATTCAGAGGTTTAGTACCATATAGAGCTTCATGTGGAGTCATGTTAATACTGTTATGATGAGTGGTGTTATACCACCATTCTGCTGAACTCAACCAATCACTCCAAGTTGATGGTTTATCACTGCAAAAACACCTCAAATAGGACTCTAAAATTTGATTCAATCTCTCAATTATTTCAGGATGGTATGCAATACTATATTGCAACTTAACTCCCAATTGTGTAAACAGTTCCCCCCAAAAGTGACTGATGAAGAAGATTTTGTCTCTGTCACTGGTTATAGTTTCTGGTAAGCCATGTAGTTTGCAGACCTGATCCAAGAAACACTGAGCTATAGATTTAGCAGAGAATGGATGAGCTAAAGCCACAAAGTGATCATGTTTAGTCAGTCTATCAATGACTACTAACACAGTGTTATAGCCATTTGAATCAGGAATACCTTCTATAAAATCGATAGAAAGTTGCTTCCAAGGTTGATTAGGTATTGACAGAGGTTGCAAAAGACCAGGAGCTTCACACAGCTCTGACTTATGTCTTTGACATACATCACAGGATCTAACAAACTCAATTATGGCCTAAAAAATAATGTCAGTACTCTCTTGATAGTTGCTGTTTGACCAGAGTGACCCCCCTAGAGGTGAAGAATGCATAGCCTGCAATATGTCTTTCCTTACAGTCCCAATTGCTCCAACATAGATTTTCTTTTGTTTCTTCAAAAATCCGTTCACATAGCTGTAATCAGTGTTTGATTTTGTGATCAACAGTACTGATGCAATTAATTCTTGAGCTGATTCATCATCCTCATAACCACTTTTAATCTATAACATCCATAAATGAATCACAAAAGAAGAAATAACAAATAGTCTAATCTCCTCACTTTGCTCAGTGTCATCTGATTGACTGACTGATCAGCTTTTTATCCACAAATTCATCCTCAGGTTGAAGTAATACTGGTTTCGAATTCAAAATTTTCACCTCATCAGTTTGATCCTGTAATGTAGCTGCATTGTTTTCAGAAATAACTCTCCTTGACAAAGCATAAGCAGCCCCTATTTTCAGTTCCTCTTCTATACTGAATCTTAAGACTTAAACCAAGTAGCTTAGTAATCCACTTGTGCTGCAATGCATTGGTTAATTTTTTATCTAGTAAATACTTCAAACTCTGATGGTCAGTTCTTATGCTGAAGTGGTTGCCAATCAGATAACTCTTCCATTTATCAACAACTAAAACTAAAGCTAATAGCTCATTTTTCATAAGTCGAGAGGCCTCTAGTCTTACTTAAAAAGGCTATTGGTTGTCCAGATTGCATCAGTACAACTCCCATACCTTGATCAGAAGCATCTGTCTCTATTGTAATCAAATTCTGGCATTTTTAGTGTAGGTGCAGAGGTTATGGCCTTCTTCAAATTTTCAAAAGCCTTTGTAGAAGAAGATTATATCCATTTAAAGTAATCCTTTTTGAGCAAATCATGTAATGGTTTGCATATTGAACCATAGTTTGCTAGGAATATTCTATAATAACCAATGAGCCCCAAGAACCCTCTCAATTCCTTTACATTCTTAGGAATTTCCCAGTTGATAACACACTCAATTTTGTTGCCATCCCCTGAACTCCTTCTTCAGATATGATATGTCTCAAATACTCCAATATCTTTTGAGCAAATAGACATTTACTGAGTTTGTCATACAGATTATGCTGTCTCATTACACCTAAAGCTTGTTGAATATGATCCAGATGTTCTTCCAAAGACCTGCTATATACCAGTATATCATCAAAGAAGACGAGAACACATTTTCTGAGAAATCTTTGAAACACCTTACTCATTAATGCCTAAAATGTTGCAGGAGCATTAGTCAAACCAAATGGCATAACTGAGAACTCAAAGTGCCCAATGTGGGTCAAAAATGCTATCTTAGGAACATCTTTACTATCAACTTTGATATGATAATACCCTGCTCTAAGATCCAACTTTGTAAAGAATGTAGCTCAATGAAGACATGTAGTTAATCTATTATAGGTATGGGAAATTTGTCTTTTATTGTCAAGTCATTGAGTCTTCTACAGTCAATAAAGAGTCTCCAGTGGCCATCTTTTTCTTGACTAGCAACACGAGTGAGGAAAATGGACTGGTGCTGGGCTGAATGAATCCTTGTTCCAGCATGTCTGTCACTTGCTTCTCAATCTCATCCTTGTGTGCATGGTCATATCGATAAGGCTTGATTTTGAAAGGTTCAACATCTGCTTTCAAAACAATCTTACGATTAATTTCCCTGTGTGGAGGTAAAGAGTTAGGAATGCTAAAAACATATGAGTATGATAACAAAACCTTTTTTTTTTCACTTCAACCGGAGCTGATAGGTTCTTTAGCTCTTTCAGTTGTTCTGATTCTTCCACTGATCTCATCTCAGCCTTTCTGCACTTTATCTTCATTCTTTTCTCAGAATTCTCCACCTCTAACATCCTCAGTTTTCTCTTCTTTGTTCTCAAATTCTCTCTGACGTAATCTTCATTTTGAACTTCCAAAGGTCCATCATCCCAGTTCCCTAAACAACCATTTTACCCAAAGCTGGAAAATGCAACATTCTGGCTCTTGAAATAAAAAATTATAGGACTATAATGCTACATCCAATCTACTCCCATAATTATATCAAAACCTTCAAGCTTCAAAACTTTGAAATAAAAAATAAATCCATGCTGCGAACTCTCCACGAAACATTAGAACACATAGTTGAACCCTCTTCTTTTCTACCATTAGCCACAATCACCAAAAATGGTTTAGTAAACACCTCCACTAATATCAGTTTATGTTGGAAAAATAGTTGATTTTCGTCAACTTTTGGGCTCAGTTTTGAGTAGGATCCGAAATGAATTGGGTCCGG
>JAULKM010000013.1:6364890-6381617 GCA_032355605.1 Rubia tinctorum
TAAATCTAGCAATCTTCCAACAAAAAGATAACAAAAGAGATGTTAAATGCTTCGAAAAATACATGCATTTGACGTCTAATCAGTGTTCATCATATTACTTCATATCTTTAAGCAAATTTAAAAACACCTAAATTTCCTCAAAAAATTGTATATAGCCAAATTTCAGACCTTGAGGAATTATCCATCATAATAATATCATGTTACTTTATGTTTTTATGCAGTTACATAAGGTGATCACCATATTACTTCATACGTTTCAGCAAATTAAAAACACCTAAATTTTCTCAACAAATTGCATATAGCCAAATTTCAGACTTGAGAATTATCCATAAGAATAATATCACATTAGTTCATGAGTTCATGCAGTTACATCAGGTGTTCATCATATTACTTCATACGTTTTAACAAATTAAAAGACACATAAATTTCCTCAAAAAATTGCATATAGCCAAATGTCTGACTTGAGGTATCATCCAAAAGAATAATATCATGTCAGTTGATATGTTCAAGCAATTACATCCAATGTTCACCATATTACTTCGTACGTTTCACCAATATTGCATACATCCAATTTTCAGACCATGGAGAATTATCCATCATAATAATATCACATTATTTCATGTATTCATGCAGTTACATCAAGCGGTCATCATATTATTTCATACATTTCAGCAAATAAAAAAACCTAAATTTCCGAAACAATTTGCATATAGCCAAATTTCACACCTTAAAAAATTATCCAGAAAAATAACATAATGTTAGTTCATGTGTTCATGCAGTTACATCCAGTATTCATCATATTACTTCATACGTTTCAGCAAATTTAAAAACTACACCGAAATTTTCTCAAAATATTGCATATAGCCAAATTTCAGACCTTGAGGAATTATCCATTATAATAATATCATGTTACTTCATGTGTTCTGCAGTTACATTCAGTGTTCATCATATTGCTTCATACGTTTATGCAAATTAAAAAATGCCTAAATTTCCTCAACAAACTGCATATAGCCAAATTACAGACTTGAGGAATCATCAATCATAATAATATTATGCATTCATGAAATTACTTCATGCGTTTAACTATATATACAAAATCAAAACTAAACATGGATGTGAACTTGTTGAATTTTCAAAATGAACATATTCTTTGTTTCCCCCCTCATACAAAACAACTTCATTGCCTTGAATTGTTTCGTTTTCAATAGTTTACAACAACACCCCAGATCGTATATTTCATTCGTTAATTTCATATAATTGAGATTTCAACCATAAAAGTAAGATTTACAACCGTAAATTACATATTATCTCGATTATTTCACCTTCAAAGATTGTAGAAGCTTTCAAATATGCTCTCCTTTGATATTTCCGTGGCAAAATTCACCAATTTTGATGCTAAAATCGGATTTCTTCAGATTTGCAAAAAAAAAAGATTTTGATTTTGAAACCCGATCGTAAATCTGAACCTCCGATTTGTAGAGTTTGGATCGTCGAATGCAGAGCTTGAATCCATTGTTTAGTAGCTTGAATTTGGATTGAGTTTGAGTAGGAATGAAATTCCTTGTTTTTTTAGGAGGAAATAGATCTGATAATTATTTGGGAGGAGAGAGAAATTTGGGTTTAACCCATTTTTGTTATAATTTGATTTTGCCACATTTTCAGCATATTTTCCTATTTTGCAATCAGGTCCTATTTTTTCAAGTCCATTGTTATTAATTCAGACTAGTCCCCCGTTTCACCATTTGCTATGGTGAGACGATCTCACATGAGTTTTTCTTCATTAATCTCCCCCCACCCAATGGGTGGTTTTATTTTTTAGAAAATTTAATTTTGCAAGCTTTTGCACAAGTGACACCGCTAGTCTTTTTTACTTTTACAATTGATAAACTAGATAACACTATGTCTAGAATGAAGATTTCCTATCTAGTATAAAGTTGGATGAAATTACTACATGACTCTAACAAGTGAGTGATTGGTGAGTTTTTCACTTGAACTCCACACCAACATAATGTGTAAGATCTTGTTCCATACCAACATGGTGTATAGAGATTTAAAAGACCATAATTTCTTAAAGGGAAAACTCAGTTGCTCAAACAATACGTCTTAAAAAATCCAAGGGAGAACACTATGTCTATAACATAAATTCTAAACCATTAATATCCATTATCGATTATTATTGCTCAAACAATAAATCTGAATTAAAATCCAGCCAAAGTGCACCATCACATTATATGTGATGTAATACTATTAGAAAATTTTATAAGTTAGCAAATATTGCATGTTAATGTGTTGAACAAATCAGATTCTGTAATATGTTCCACAGTTCACTCTTTTCTTTCCAAAAAGTCCACCACTTTACTAAATGTAAAATTTATAGAACAAGTGACAGAATCTGATTTGCATAACATTTTAACACACAATATTTGATAACATATAAAATTTCCTGGTAATACTAGCTAGTATCACACTCACTTCCAATGTGTATATAAGAAAAATAACACTAATTCCGACGCTTCTTATCTAACCCTAAACAAGACGGGGGTAATATTCCTTCCCTCTTTGTACAGAAGAACAAAAGAGAACCCATGTTATTTCAACCTAAACAAGACATCACTAAGGTATACAAACTATCTAAACATTCGAACTAAGTTCGATCCCATCTTTCGAGTCATCAGTATCTTCTCGAGCATGAACCTGAATTGGCTTCAAAGTATAAAATTTAGCACACAAAATGTAATAAACCAAGTTACCAACTTGAAGCAACGTGATCACCCAATAAAAATACTCCAATTTCCCCCGGATCAAATTATTATCCGGCAGCCAATTCGAGCCGTCTGGCCTAGCACTAAACCTGTGTACAATCGACACAAGAAAAGTGCTCGTATAATTCCCAGCTGAAATCGACAGCCAAAAAAGCGCGAGCGCGGTACTCCTCATACTCTCCGGCGACTGATCATAGAAAAACTCCAAATGTCCGATCGACATAAACGCCTCCGCGACTCCATGCAAACTGTACTGAGGAATCAGCCAAAAGACCGAAATTGGGATTGTCTCCAACGGTTTATCCTCCAAGCCGTGCGCGAACGCGACGTTTTTCCGCTTCACTTCCGCGAATCCGGCCACGAATGTGGCGAAGACGGAAATGAGGAACCCTACTCCCATCCGCGTGAGGAATGTCATACCGCGGTCGAGCCCGTTGAAGCGGCGGATGACCGGTACGAGGAGGCGGTCGTAGAGGACGATGGTGAGGAGCATTGAGGTTAGGTTGAAGACGTTCATTGATCCTGCCGGAATCTGGAAGGTTTCGGTGATGTGTCGGTTCATGGTTTTTGCTTGTTGGAGGGAGAATGTGTTCTGCTGGGCGGCGGCGGTGATGAGGAGGATTCCGGACGCCCATATCGGCCCCATTCGGATCACGGTTTTGAGCTCCTCCACCCGGTGGACGGTGTTTAGTCGCCATGGATTTGGAGCTTTCGGGTTGTCTTCTTCGGTTACTATTGCTGCCTTGTCCAAGAACCTAATGACCAAACAAATTTAAGGTCTTAGCATTTTTTTTAATCAACTTAAACAAAAGACGTGAGAGTCATTGTAACACTTTTCTTACAATAAAGTGTTAGTTAAATTTTTGAAAAGTTTTATCCAAATCTTGAAAAATGTTGCACTAAATCTAATGCAACATCACATAAATTAATAGCTGTCAAAGTGAGTAATAAGTTCAACTTAGTATTATTAGCATTTAAACCAAAACTTTCTAATTTTAGTTTGTGGTAGTGGAGGTAGATTATAAAAAATAATTAGAGAAACATTCCAGAAATTTTTATATGCGGGAATTTGTTGTATGTTGGGGTGTGGGGTGAATAAGATCATGCCGCATGTCCAATAAATTAATTATATTTTTAAAAATAAAATAAAACATTAATGAAAATTAAGTAGTGGGTGAGTTATTAGACAAATGACATGATTTTATTCGCCCACACCCCACACACAACAAATCCCCACATAATTTTTTTAAAGAAACATTCTACCAAAAAACATTTTTTTTAAAGATGTTTTGTTTAGGCGAGACATTACTACAAATAACATAAACACACCGCTTCAAAAATAAAATACGAATAATTTTAGTTTGGTGACATTTTTGTGGTTGATAGGAATTTTCAAGCGAGATAGTTTCCCCAAATATCTAGTGCTTGTTAATTTAAGCAAAATATTAACGTGCAACACGATCCAAACCTATCAATTACGTACTTATAACTTGCATTTTCTTTCCTGGTAATGGAAATTTATTTCCAGTAACTTGAAGTTTAATTAGAAACATATTTTATTTATCATTTAATCATGCAAAATTTTCTTGTTGGAAAATAAAATAATAAATAAACTAGTATCATTCGTACGTTAGAGAAAACATTTATACGACAGACATATATTATTGCTATTTTAACTATTATAATACATATTAATGTAAATATATATCACCCTTAAAATATTAGAGATGCCCAATACTCCATCCGTTCAAATTTTAATGGCACATCCAATTTTGGCACAAATATTGATAAAATGCTAAATGAATGGTTGAGAGTGAAGTAAAAGTAGATAAAGTAAAATGAATGAGGGACATTCATCTAAATTTTGCAATTTTTAGCAAAAAGGCCAAGAGTGCCAAATTAATAATAACAGCTCAATATAGTAAGTGTGCTAATATAAAGTGAACGGATGGAGTATATTTTTTCCATCAATGATGATTTAATTTAGTAATATACTACCAATCATGTGATCAATGGCGGAAATGGGGGCGAGCCGGTGCGGCCGCCCCCAACCTCCGGCGAATGAAAGGGTAGATATACATTTATTTTCCATCCGTCCCGGTAAAATTTAGGTAACATCCGTCCCTACTAAAATTTAGTTAACATTCGCCCGTTCTAAAATTTTGATCTAGTTCCGTCATTACATGTGATGTAGATAGTGATGGTGATGTCATGACCACACATTTAAAATCTCGTGAGAAGGACAGAATGGCGATTTCTTCTATTTTTCTACCAAAGTAGACACATGAAACCTAGAGGTTTTCAAAGTTTTTGCTTGTCCAAATAAAATCCACTTAATTTTTCCTAACTTAGGAGCATTTTGATAGGTGGAAATGGAAGTAGGCAAGAAAGGAAAACTGACTCAAAAATCAATTTGTTTGTTATAAGAACGTACAAATAAAATACATCCGTTCACATGCTTTTGTCTGAACTATCACATAGCCACACGTTCTGGTTCGATGTATACATGCACTTGCATCAATTATTGTCTTTCAAATTTGATCACAAACATTTTTTCCACTATGTAGATGATCCTTTTACACCTCAATTATTACTTTTATAAGCGGTAGCCAACTTATTCAGAATTATGATAGAAGGAGGTTATTTATTAATAGATAGAAATATGGTTACGGTTTATATGAATAATACAAAATTTTCATTGTTTATTATAAAATTTTACTAAAAATATATATTGGGAATGACATTCACCAGCCCGGCCATCTATATACATGCATACATCGATATGTCACTGCTCTCGGTAGTTATTAAAACACATTTAAGATGGTGTGTTTATTGTGTTCTCTCCATACCCTGTTATCATATTTGACAAATTGAATTGGGTAAATAACCAAAAATCATAAAAAATAACAAAACAAAATCATATGTAACTAAAACCAAACTTACTTCATATTATTAGTGTGAACCAGCCTTCCACCAAGAGAAATAGCAGCATCAAGCTCTTCATTTTCATACAGCATCCCATCAGCAGAAACCATAGGCACATTTCTCTTCTTATATGCAGCCACACACACCTGTTGCAGAACATGTTCGGAAATTTTCTATTGAACTGAACCGAACCGAACCGAACCTAAATAGCATGAGACAATTTCAATGAATTCAAGTGCAGATAAGTTCGCGAGAACAGAACCGACCTGTATGAGCCTAGTGAAAGGGCTGCCTGCAGGATCCAAGCGTCGGTACAAAGGATAGCCAAAGATGAAGGCCAGAATCGAAAGCGCCATAGCAACGGTTGGAACCCCAAGCCCCCATCCCCATCCCACATAGTCCTGGATCCAAACCACCACCGTCACCGCCACCAGCATGGAAGCTCCCATGCAGAAGTAGTACCAGTTGAAGAACTTCCATGTCTTCGTCTTCTGCTTTGGATCGCTCTCGTCGAACTGATCAGCCCCGAATGTCACCACGCACGGCCTTATCCCGCCCGCCCCGATTGCAGTGAGTAGGAGAGAGACGTAGAGGATCGTGAGTTGCCCGGAATCAGCCTCTTCGCAGACAGTTTGGTTCGGGGCGCATCGCGGCGGCCTTAGGTTTGGGAGAGACGCTGATAGGGTCAAACAAACCATTCCCTGGCCATGCAGGAGTCGCTATCAGAAACACGACTCTTATTTTGAAACGGATGTGACATGTGTAACAAAGTATAACGATATCGAAAACTAACAATTTGATAGATGATTGAAGCTATGGTGATGGTCCAAAATCTTCCGGCGAAGGAATCGGCTAGGAAAGCTCCGATCAGCGGAGTAAGGCTGGCTGTGCCGGAAAAGTTGGTGAGGGTATTAGCAGCCTTAGTGAGGGGCATATGGAGCTCTTTTGTCAAGTAGCTGATCATGTTTGTGCCAAAACCAACCACAGCCAACTTTTCACAAACTTCATTGGCTGCATAAAACGCGTAAATTTGATTGAATTGAACTGAATCAACCGAGTTTACTTATGAGAATTACGAACAAAGATCGAAACTCGCTTACCGAAAATGAAGGGCATGGTTACAAATCCCCCCTTGGTCCTTTCATCACGGCCTCTTGCCTTCTTCTCTACTGCTGCTGTTGCCATGTTTGGTTTTTGGCTGTTTGTATGAATCCTGTAAGCTCTACTATTTATAGGATGCATGCATGTTCTTAACCGTGATGAATTGATTAGCAGTCAAAAATATTTCAACCGGGGCAACTTGTGGCTAAAAATTTGTCCAACTTTTTGATCGGGAATCTTGTGGGCCATCTTAAGTATGCAAATTATTGACAGTTCCTCTGCTCAACAACGCAAGATATGTACTCCTATTTTTTTTAAGAAGAAAAAAATAATGTTAAAAATATCCTAAGATTCTTCTTCTTTCTTCATCTTCAAACCTGCCACCCAACGCTACTCCACCGCGCCGCCACCACCTCCTCTGGAATATGGGGTTTCTCCTTGCCAACTCCACCTCTACTGCCTCACCACCTCCAGCTCCGGACCCGCCTCCAACCCACTCGTCTTTTGGTATATTTGCACTCAAAACATGAAACAACCGCCTAGCTCCATCCCAGTGCTGCCGATTTGGTAGGTGTCATGGAAATACAATTTCTCAATAAACCAATCAAACTTGAGTATAAAAAATTGACTAATCAAATGTCAATTTCTTGGCATTATATCTACCTCTGTCTTTGCTACGCTATAAACTCCACTAATTTTTTCCAGTTTTGATTTCAAACTTATGGAGATGTTCATAGCTCAGCCGCGTGCCAACCACTGCCGTCCGTCGATCGGAGTGGGTCACTCGCCCACTAGTAGTAGAGAAAACTCTATTAAAAACAACCTTAGAGACGGTTCCATCGCAACCGCCTTTAATTGAGATCCGTAAGCATTTATAAATTCAGAAATGCTATCCCAACTTCCCTTTTATTCTAAAGGCCTAAATCCGCCTATATTTTTTGTCCCAATCCCCCTTCACTTTTTTCCTCCATAATTTTTTCTCCCCTGCCCCTAGGTTTTTCTTCCTCCCTCTCTTTTCTCTCCACCCTGCCAACTCCCTCTCTTTTCTCTCCACCCTACCTAATTCCCAGATCTCCACCACTTCAACCTTTCATCCGCCGCTACCACCCTAAACCTTCCCTCCGCCGCCGCCACCACTTTCACGCTTCCACACCTTCATCCTTCCCTCTGATGCTCCTGTTCCCAGCGCCTAATCTCCACCGCCGCTCGCTTGCGCTTGCATTCGTTGGTCGCATTAGCTGTTGGAGCTCCGCTAGTAGCATCCATTGCTAGAGATTGATGTATGACCCGGAGATCGCCGTACGCAATCGAAGTTCGAAGTACGCCGACGGAGATAGATGTACGACGTTGGAGATCGACTTTTCCAGTGAAAATTTTCTTCACTTGGCCCCTACTGAGTCACCACAAAAGGCCTGCCGGAGATTAGTTTCCGTTCAGTATTGCCACTGTTGTGTTGTCCAGTGTTGATTTTGTTGTTGGGTTGCCCAGTTTTATTGTCGTTTCCAGATTCATTTTTGCACGTCCGGTAGCTATTTTTTGGGGCATTAGAAACACTTTCCGGGTTCGAAAACTGTTCAGGATCCTATTAAAGGCGGTTATTTGAACTGACTTTGATCGAAATTGATCAAAGGCGGAAACAAATAAGGCACTTTATAACCGCCTTTAATAGTCCAATATAAGTGCCTTTAATGGCCTATTCCTCTACTAGTGGCCGATCAGAGTGGGCCGCTGGAGCTAAAAAATCTTAAGGGTTCTTCCCTAAAGGCGCAAATAATGTCCACTGCAAAAGGTCAAGGCAAAAGCAGAGCATAAAGGCGGTGATCAACAAGACATCAGGGGCAGCGCCACTACAGATAGTGGTGGGAGGAGTAGAAGGTTGTGTAGAAGGGCGGAGAAACAACCTAGAAAAATGGGTTTGGGAGGGAAAAGTGGATTTCTGGGGTAAAGTTAAAAACTTAGGGTTAAAACGTATTTTTCTCTATAATTATTAAGTTGAAACCCTAAGGCAAACATTTCATTTGCCTCATTCTAGGATCGGGCCTGGACGAGTGTTGTCATTGCATAGTCCACTTCAATCCAAATTAACGTGATATTATTAGTTTTAGTCTTATCTCGGGTCATTTTGTTTTTAAACCTTTTATCCAAAAAAACTCATACTAATATTGTGAGATTATCACTTTTGTCCAGGGCAATTACTTTTTCTTAGGACTTGGATTTGAGACATCTAATAACGAGTAAATTCATAAAAAGCAATGTCATGCTAATTAAGGAGAAATAGATGGTAAAATTAAAATATAATATGAAATAGGACAAAGTCTCTATTTTGTTTATTAACTTTTCCATCCACATAGAAACAATTGAAGAAGATCAGCTAAAATGATCAAGGGATTACATAATTTGAAACTATGAAATGTATTTTTAATGTTTCTTTCAACTACTCCCCCTGTCTCATTTCAAACTGCAATTTAACTATTCATATAGAGAAACAGTGGGTTGCTTCTAGTCTTCCATGAAATCGGAGAATCACCGATTATCACAAAATACCCAGAAAGAGAACGTCATATAATAGGACACGCAGCCCAATAAGAATAACATAAAGCGGCACGTAAAGAGAGGAATAAACCTTGACCAGGATAACTGTTCCGTAGTGCAGATACTGAATTGCAGCTTGCCAATGAGGAACACAAAGAGACTTCATAAACTGAGCAAGCTTATGAACTGAATAGCTAAGCTCGAGATGAGTAATGGTAAGATAAATGAGACGACCAACCAAGCTCCTTTACTGCTCAGGATCATCGTAGAGTGACCCTTCTACACGCGATAGATCATGCTGTTACTCCATAGGAAAATCAATTGGTTTAGAAGTCAATAAACGAGTATGAGATAAAATGTCAAGGGCATATTTCCATTGTGAAAGAAACATCTCATCCGGTCTTCTAGCAATCTCTATACCCAAGAAATACTTAAGTACACCAAGATATTTCATGTGAAAACAAGAACTCAAGTATTTCATAAATTCAGGGATGAACGATGTAGAACTACTAGCAATCACCAAGTTATCCACATAGACAAGCACATGTATAGAAACCGAGCCAGGAGAGAAAGAAAAAAGAGAGTAATCTTCCTTAATCTGTATAAATCCAAATGCGCATAAGACTGAGCTAATTGGCAAACCAATTGCGAGGAGCTTGTCGAAGACTATAAAGAGATTTCTGAAGGCGACATACCTGTCATGGAGGCATAGGATACCCCAGAAGAGGGCGCATAAAGACCTCTTCATGAAGGTCACCATGTAGAAAAGCGTTATGCACATCCATTTTATGAAGTTCATGACCAGGAATGACTGTAACAGATAAAAACAAGCGAACCGAACTCATTTTTGCAACAAGAGCAAATGTCTCAGTGTAGTCAATTCCTTCAATCTTGCAATTTCCAAGAACCACTTGACGAGTTTTGTGACGTTTACTGGTACCAGTAGATTTAAACTTAGTACGATAAACCCACTTACTCCGATTCCAGCCTTATTCGGAGGGATAGAAGCCAAAATCCAAGTCTTTTTGCACTCAAGATCATTAATCTCATCATACATAACATCACGCCAATGAGCATGCTTTGACGCCTTAGAGTAGTTGGTGGGGCTGCACTAGAAGTTACTGCATCCAAATATCTAGAATACTTTATAGAAAATTTATCATGATTTATAAAATCAGTTAAAAGATAGAGAACACCTGAATATAGTGATGACACATGAGTGATCATAGCAGTGGGGAGGGGGGGTTTAACAACATCCATAGAATAGACATAATCTGCCATATAAGCAGGAGGTCAACGATCGCAAACACTTTGTTGAGGAGGAGGCAACTCGGCCTCAAGGGGTGGCGCTGGGAAAGTAGTCAGAGGTGAGGTTGGAGGTGGCGGCATGGCCACAGAAGGTGGTAGAGAGGTCATGTCAGATGGCGGAGAGGCCAACGGCGTTGGCGGTAGTGCTAGCCTGCTATATGTATTGAAGGTTGATCAGGCCCGACATTGGCGGTAGTGATGTTGGCAGTGAGGTGGTGTCACCGCTAGTAGTCACTGATGGAGCCAATGGCAAAGAGTCATAAAACCAAGTGTCAGTTTGTGACTGTGGAGTCTGAGAGGGCACAGATGACACAGCAAACAGAAATTGGTCTTCATAAAAATCAGCATTTTGGCTATTGAAGAAGGTGCATGATTCCATAAAATAAAGGCGATAGCTTTTCTTTCCAGCAGGATACCCTAGAAAAAGACATCGGTGACTTTTTGGAGCAAACTTATCATGGAATCTGGGAATGTATGAGGCATAACATAGGCAACTAAAAGACTCACAAAATCTCGTAGTTTGGAGTGCGTCCATAGAGCAACTCAAATGTTGTACATCCATTGAGTTGCTTCGTTGGTGTCCGGTTAATAAAATATGCAACTGTGAGAGCACATTCTCCCCATAAATCAATTGGCATACTAGCTTTAAAGCGCAAAGCATGAGCCACATTTAACAAATGGCGATGCTTGCGCTCTACATGACCATTCTGCTATGGTGTATCAACCATAGAAGTAAAAAAAAATCCCAGATTCAGCAAAGTATGATCTCAAAGGTAGAAATTATATACCATTATCAGCATGTACACGACAAATGGAGCGCCCAAACTGATTCTTGATCAAAGAACAAAATTCTATAAATCTAGACCCTACATCTGACTTAGCCACTAATAAATAAACCCAAACTTCTCTGTAATAATAATCAACTATAGTTTAAAAAAATGCACCACTAGAAGATGGTGATCGATAAGACCCGCAAACACACAATGTATTAATTCGAACAAAGAACCAGCATTGGAAGTACTCAAAGAAAAACTATGTCTAGTCTGTTTTTCCCTAAGACACATGGAACAAGGAAAATAAATACTATTTGTGCTAAAATAAAGAGTAGGAATATAAGTTAACACCAAAGAGGATGGATGTCCAAGACGCTGATGCCATAAATCAAATGAAGATGCTGAAACTGAAGAACTGTCAGAACTGACTGCGGGATATGAGACTGAACACGCGTATCCAGCAGAAGAAGCCAATAACCCCCATGCCAATCACAGTCCTCATTCCAGTTTTCTGTAAAATTCAATATTTTTTAGTAAACAAAGTTAGACATTTTAAGGGCAAATAACAATCTAGAGCATGATAATAAATGACATTGCAAAGTAGGTATGTCAAGCACATGAGTGAGAGTAGCATCTCCAAAATGTACAAAACCATAATGTGTGGCAGACGACATAGATCCATCAGGCGGTAGAACATTCACTGAATCGATAGCTGTAGTAATATCAGTAAGAGAACCCTTGTCACCAGTCATGTGATATGAGACTCCCGAATCCATAATCCAAGGTAAAGTGGGATTACCTAACCTGTGGTCAGAAATAGAATTGAACTACATAAATAAATATAGGGTTATACTCCATTGGTCGCCAGACAGAGCCGGACCAAAATTAGAACGGGAAGGGGAGCTGGAGGAAGCGACCACCGCAAAGCTTTGCGGTGACACCAATGCACCAACGAACGGCAGAGGATGATGGTGGGTCGTGGCAACATCGGCGGCTGGAGCATCGATTCCGCCAGTGACTAGCTGAGCTGGCGCCACCTTTTTCACAGCATTGGCTCTGTCCCTCATCTTCGTGAACCATTCTAGATTGCCTGTGAGCTTGAAACTGTTAGCTTTTTTGTGGCCCTTGCGATGATAGTGCATACAAACGAGATTCTTGTGTTCATCTGAAGTGAGAACTCCAGACGAAGATCCCGAAGGTGGTGGGCGTTGAGAAACATATGTCATGGTGTCAGTTGAAGACTTGTGAGACCGAATAACGACTTTGTGATTCTCTTCCTGAGCTACAAGGGAATATACACACATGACAGATGACAGATAACAGCAGATCTTGAGTCATGATGTTTGATCGCAAGGTGTGACAAACTTCATCTAATTGATGAAAAATTGACAAATAATTTCTTTCTCACTATCGTGGAAGGCAGTAACAGCATGGTTACATGTGCACAGTGGGTTACAAGCTTCACGGGAGCTAACCTGAAGAGGCTGAAGAGAGTTGTAGTCATCATACAACTTCTTGGGTCTGCCAAAGTAAATGGAAAAAGTCTGACCATTCTGCCGATAGTTTTGGATATCATCATGCATCTGCAGAATTTTTAGACCATTACTAAAAGAAAAACGTCCAGCAAGATCATCCCACAAATTCTTAACTGTGGAAAATAAGTAGTAGAATATTGTAGGGTTGGATCAACAGTCTGCAAGATCTAACAAACAAGGGTAGCATTATATCCCGGCCAATCATCAGCATCAGGATCACCAGCCAGGGGTTTGGTAATGGTTCCATCAATGAAACTAATCTTCTTTTTAGCAAACATAACACTACAAATTGCAGTAATCCACTCAAGTTAATTTTCTTCACCCTTCAGTACGATGGGATAGCTGACCAAACTGGGACCTTCAGAACGACCAAAACAGTATAGAGAGTTCATAGATCGACAGCAGATATAGATGGCCCCGTGCCAGATTGCAATTGCAACTGCTTGAGTAAAGCTGCAATCACATCAATGACATTGAGATTTTGTACCTTGTTGGCCTCAACTTCAGCAGCGATGTGAGCATGGTCACATCACGGAAAATTCAAATTCAGGATTCTCCATAGGGAGTGGATCGAATTAGATCTGCAGCAGCGAACATACGGAAAATCGGATCAGAGACTTGTACAGCGGCGACGCGTGGCTTGTACAACAGAGACGCGTGGATTGGGACGTCAGTGCGTGGGGATCACGCGTAGGCAGAACTAGACAGCGAACTCTGGTGGACGATCGCGTCAACCGTGTAGAAGGCTACAGAGGGTAGACGGACGGCAATCGACGAAGAGAGGTGGCTGACGACGGCGGTTCTTGTTGTAGACGCGCGGTTGTTGGTCGGTGGTGGTGGCTCCGGCGAAATTTGGCAACATACAAATATTTAGGGTTTTGGAATTTTAGACTCTGATATTATGTAGAAAATAAGGGTGTAATATTGTGTTTTATATTCATAATATGGGGTACGTCATATAGAGGTACAAAGACCTATACCGAAAAGGAAAAGGAATAAAATCTAAATACATTTACAAGTAAAATTCACATAATATTACTATTTCTTAGTATTTGACCCTAAAAATGAATTGGTATGTATGTATAAATACTATTGTGTGATACATTGTAGATTCGTTATAACATGTATTTTCAAAATATCAAAATTTTACATGTTTTTACTATCCTTAATGAAAGATATTAAGGTATTAAGGACCAAACATTTTTAATTCAATTATTAAAGGTAAAAGGGTGAAACAGAAATGCAGAAATGGGGGAGGGAGTATATATGATCCCTCCGTAGGTTATTTTTCCCCCAATTATGTTCATAATATTTTTTTTTTGTACACTTATGGAGTAGTTTCGCTCTCTTTATAGTGTGTTAAGATAAATGCGCCATACTTCCTCCATACCAGGTTAAACTGAACAATTATTATTTGACATTATTCTCTATTAAATTTTGATTGCATATTTGATTATATATATATGTGTGTGTGTTTATATAAGCAATTATAGTAACGTATGTAATATTGTTCTATTCTTCATAACAAGTAGTTTCTCGAACGTAACTTTTTATTTTCCGTTATTATAAGTAGTTAAACATATTAACGGTTAGACAAGTTTTTTTATGAGCGTGAAAAAGATTCTGTGCAATTTGAGTTGGGACGTACAATTTTTAAAAGTTTTCTGAAGGAAGTGTACTCTTGGTCACATCATTTTGAATGGGTGTTGCTATTTCATGACCTGTATTTTACTGTCTACACCATATATATACTTCATAAATACAAAATGTTTTAAAATTAAAATTAAAATGAAAATAATTCAAATACAAGTTTAATTATAAATTTTTAAAAAACATGAATTATTAGTGGTGGCAGGGCAGCGGCTGCCGCCGACGGCAAGTGGTGGCCGAAAACTTCTCAGCGGTGGTCCAGCAAATTTCCGGTCAATTTCCGATCAGATTCCGGCCAAACTCCGGCCACAGTCCGGCTAAGTTCCGGCGGGTGTTTGTACTCATCTGTGGTTCTCATCTATGGTTACCATCGATCCAAATGTGAGCCACAAGGCAATAAAACAAATGCGAGCCATAGCATGAGAGTCATGCGATGAGAGTACAAGTAGAAATTTTTGGATGAGAACCATGCGATGAGAGCCACAAGTAGAAATATTCGGATGAGAACCATGCGATGAGAGCCACAAATACAAATTTTTGGATGAGAACCTTGCGATGAGAACCATCGTACGCTGGAATTTCGCCGAAACTTCCTCGGAAAATGGCTGATATTCGATTGAGAATTTGCCTGAAATTGGTCAGACCACCGCTGAAAAATCACCAAACCATCGTTGGCCACCACCTGCCGCCGCCGAACCACTGCCGACGGCCGCTGCCCTACCACCACTAATAAATGAATTTTAAAAAATAAAATTAAACTTATCAATTGAATTTAGTTTAATTTAATTTTTTAATACATTTTGTATTTATAAGGTATAAATACAGAGCGTATACAGTAAAATATAGCGTGTGGAATAGCAATATAAGACAATCATATGACTACAGCGGAATTTTTTGGAAATGAAAAAAAATCCCTATGCCCTAACTCTATTTATTTAAATAAAAAGCGGCTATGATTTTTCCCCGATACAGAGGTAGTACACACTACACAATCAAATGTTAAGTAAATAAGTATGTTTAAATGAGAGTCCAATCAAAGTGTTAAATAAGTTAAGAAAAATAAAATAAAAGAAATAAAAACTACATTTTACTTCTCACTTCATTGACACTCGTAAAATGTAATTGAACTTTCACAACATACTTAGTTCCCAAACTTACAAAATTTTCTCCTACACAACGGATATTTCCAATACTTTCAAATCATTATTTATCGGTGATCTTAATTATTAATGTTGTCCATTTCTCGCCTCGCGAAACAACATTAATTGAGCAAGGCATGCATTAATGTTGTCCATTTCTCCTACTACTTATATGTTTTGCTACATGTTTTATATGATGAAGTCAGGCATATTCAAATCCAAATCATTACATTTTTGTTAAGCTCACTAGCACTATGAGCAAAATGGCAGCAGTCCCAAAAATTACAAGAACCAGTTGCTATGACAAAAAAATTCAATGTCCAGAAGTTGTTAAGTACGGCACAATCATTTGGTTACAGACCTCTTGTTTCTGCAGTTGGAACACCAGTAAACCTTCCACCACAGCCTCACATGGCATATGGCGTCCGGGCACAACCCAGGAATGATAGATGGTTACAGCCTTACAGACGCTGCTCATCTTGTTTCTGTACGAGCTGTAATAGACTTGAATGTAGATAAACTTGTAGTATGAGATGGGAAGAAGAAGAGGACGATGGATCCGCTGTTTGTCGTGGAAGTGGATGGAGAAGGCGAGGGTGTTTGCGGAAGTAATGGGAAAAAATAATAAAAGAATTCGTGGCTTTTCCTTGAAATCAGTTTCTGCTTTTTTTAAAAGCAGCTTATTTACAAGTTACCAAACACAAAAAAATGTATTGGTTCCCATTCCGGTTTACTGCTTGGTTGAACATGATCATAAATCATAGATCGAGTTAAGTTCAACATCAAAATTGCTACTCCCTCCGTCCCGGGAGGTTTGGCCGAAGTGCTTTTGGCACAAATCTTAAGAATTCTGACGGACATGTGGGGTAATTGCGGCTGGAGGGAAAGTGGAAAATAGATGACGCCAGCTACAGTGCTGCTGACGTCATCAAACAGTGCCAGAAAGCAGGAATAAAGAAACTGGTTTGTTCCTTCATTAGGCCCAAATTGTTCCCTCCAAAT
>JAULKM010000013.1:6381717-6395205 GCA_032355605.1 Rubia tinctorum
ATTTAATTGGGTAATTTTGGGTATTTGTTGGGTTATTTGTTGGGTTCCCATTAAATTAACATAATTCGGGACCCATTGGGGTCAAAATTTCCCATTAAATATAATCATTCTTATCCCGCCCAATCCTAAAAACTAATGGGTATTTAATACCCGATCCCATTAACTACCCATTTATTAATTTTTCATCCTATTTCTTCCCAATCCCGCTCAATTGACACCTCTATTTCCACTTTTTTTCTTCAAAATTGAAATAGACAATGGAGATAAAATTAATACTCCCTCCAATTTAGGTTTAAAAAATGAATGGATGAAACTGTATGTAGAAAGTAGAAAGTAAAAAGTAGAATGAACGGATGAAATTGAAAGAATTTTGACAAAATGGAAAGAATGCCAAATAAAAGAAGAAAAAAATCATTTATATTAAGTGTGACATAAATAAAAAAATATAAATGTTACCATCATTTTGGTCTCACTTCTTCTTCTTTTTTCAAACCCCTATTATAATAATAATACTATTATTATTATTGTTATTATTTCAACCTAGTTGGATCATACTTCCTTTATTTTCAAATTTATGGCGCATATTCAAATTTCTCCTAATTTACCTTCCTGTTTTGATAAAATTTTAATTAGTTTTATAGAGAAAGATTTAAGAAACCGTTTAATTATAGTGAGATGATGGGTATGAGTAATAGTTTCAAAAATTACATATTGTATATCCCATGTAATCTTCCCACTAGGATTGGGTGATGTTTCTTTGTAAATTTTATATACTCATTTTCTCTTATTTAATATCTCTTAAAATTTTCTCATTTTAATATCTCACTCTTTCATTTTATTTTTTTACATCTCCCACTATTACGTTCACATTTTGGTTAATAATTTGGAATATTTTATATACTTCCATAAACATATCTATATTATTTTGTTTTGTTTATTTAGCTTTATTATCACTACTACAAATTTAAGGCTAATGTAAAAAAAAATTAAAGTGTTGCTTCAGATGTTAAAAAATACTAAATTGAACCTATTACATGAACACGTTTTACAAATATTACCCCAGGCAGTGGCGGAACAGGACGGAATGTAAGGGGGCTGAAAAAAGGGGAATTTTTTTGTACGGAGGAGTACAGCGGCGAGCCGGTGGTGGACGGACGGCGGGAACAGGGAGGGGGAGGAGAGGCAATTTTTGAAAAAAAGAAATGTTGGGCATATTGGGTTAAGCTCATTTATTAGGTTCCATTTTTTCCCTTGACGAAAATAAAACGACATCGTTTCACTTATTAGTAAAATGACGTTGTTTTGTTTAAATCCATTTTCCCTTGACAAAATCAAAACGACGTCGTTTCACTTATAGTAAAACGACGTCGTTTTGTTTAATGAAGAAACAAAAAATGAAAAATGGTCGCCGTCTTTCTCAGAGCTCGCCGGAAAGGAGCTGAAACCTAGACTGGGGGCGGAATCCATGGATTCCGGTGGCTCGTAGACCTAAATTCTGGGTCACCGGATCCTAGGGGTGGCGCCAACACCCCTTTCTCCCCTCTGGTTCCGCCCTTGACCTCAAGTGATGTTGCATTAGATCTAACGCAACATCTTTTTAAGATTTAGTATAACATTTTTCAAAAGTTTAAACAACACTTTATAAATAAGTGTAACATTTTAATAAATGTTGCAGCAGTTTGTATTCACTTAATTTTGTGTGCGAAATTCTAACAGCGAGAGGGAAGAAGTGTTGTGATAATGAAGGCGTGTTGCGTCTTTGAAAGATTCAGTGAATTTAGGACATAATAGGAGCAGCAATCTTCCACACAAAAGAAACAAAGAGAAATTAAAACAAAAAATCTGAAGAAATAGACACGCAGTTATTAAAAAGGCACTTATTAAAAAGCACTTATTAAAAAGCACTTATTAAAAAGGCACTTATCTTTATCAAACAAATTAATTTTATGTTCAAGACTAAATAATTGCAAATGCACAGTACTTTTTAAAATACAGTCAATAGCATAGATATCGGCATATGCACATTTCATCAGGAGATTCATGCTCTGAAAATTCAACGTTAGGATTAATGGTGTGGTTTGGCCCGGCGTAACTAATGTTTAAAAAAAAGAAAACAATATTGACTGAAATGTGAAATTTTGATTGAAAGTGATAGAATATATTTTAATTGAATATGATTGATTTTAGATTGATCATGTACATAAATAGTATAGTTTAGATTCATTGTATACTACTTATTGTACATTATATATTCTTAATATGACAGACTCACCAGTGTCCTGAATTACATACTTTCATGGTATCATAGAGGGCTATCCAAATCCTGTCATAATCCACCCTGTTTCATTTCTCTAAAATCTTGGACTCTCGTTTCTTTTTCTTTCTCCATGGTTGCTTCGCCCCTTAGCGACACTACCTTAATTCATATGCTTCCCATCAAGCTTACCTCGTCTAATTATCTGTTGTGGAAATCACAAGTCCAAGTGCTTCTTGAATCCGAAGGTTTATTTGGGTTTCTTGATGGCTCATTCCCGTGCCCTGCTTCTGCTTCCAGTGCTTCGTCTGACACTTCCGGCGACTCCGGCAGGTCCACCGGAGACTCCCCTCTCACGCCGGCAACATGGACCGCTCAAGACAACCGCATCCAGGCGTTACTTCGTTCGTCCCTAATCGAAGAAGCCATGGTTGAAATGATTGACTGTAAAACAGTTCAAGAAATGTGGACTGCTCTGGCAGTAACCTTCGACAATGTCTCGGCGGCAAGAGAACTTCAGCTTCGTAAAGAATTTCTGAACATTCGTCGCGGCTCTGATACGGCGCTGTAGTTTCATCGTCGTTTCAAGGCAATTTTTGGCGACCTTACCTCTATTGGATCACAGGTCTTGGCCAAGGACAAGGTGGTGATTTTTCTTCGAGCTTTGGGGCCAGCATTCTCAGAATTTACCAGCATTCAACTGGCTCAGAATCCTTTGCATTTGTACGCTGATGTCGTCGCCCGTGCTAGAAGCCATGGAATTTTCAATCAAACTGGTTCGACTGCAGGTGATCAGGCTCATTTCATAGCATTTTATACTAAGTCAAACTCTGCTCCAATTCCTCAAAACTCCAAATCCAGTGCTCGTGAATCCTGGGGGCGTGACACACACGCGTTACCCCATGACGCGTCAACCACCACGCGTGGCTGTGGAGGTGGTTCTGGTCGTGGAAGGCACAACAATTGATTCAGTTCAGGCGGTAAAAAATGTTGGAACCCCAAGGGTCGACTCCGTAGTCACTTTGTTCATGTAGCTCTTGATTGATCTAGGTTTTCAGGTGCTCGTCAGATAGAATCTTCCAATCTTACTGATGCTTTCCAATCGTTGGTTTCCTTGGAGAATACTATTGCCTCTGATTGGTACCTAGACTAGGGTGCAACAAATCACATGGCCTCCTCATCCTCGGGTCTTGACAGTATTGTTCCTTATAATGGTAATTGTTCTGTTACTGTTGCTAATGGTCATCCTATTTCAATTACTCACATTGGAAATCGTCGGTTTTCTCGTGACTTATTATTACATGATGTTTTGGTTGTTCCGGATGCTACGAAAAGCCTCATTCCCATTAGTAAATTGGCCAGGGATTTGAATGTTGTTATCAGTTTGGATGAGACTTCGTTTGTCATACAGAAATGAGCCACAAAAGAGGTAGTGGGCCAAGGGCGCTGTGAGCATGGTTTATATGTGCTTGAACAAAGTGGTCCTGCTTTTGCTGCTTATGTTTAGAATAATACTCATAAAGCTTCCTTTGAGATTTGGCATGCTAGATTAAGCCATACTCCTTTTTCAGTTATTTACTTATTGAATAAGTTGAACCTTGTTAAGGTCACCTTTGTATTGCCCAAACCCTCACTTTGTTTGTCATGTGAAATGGCTAGAGGAAAAAAGGCTTTCTTTTATGGACAATCCCCATCGGGCACAATCTTTGCTTGCTTTGATGCATTGTGATTTGTGGGGCCCTACTTCGATTCTATATGAGAGTGGATTTTTATACTATGCTATATTTGTGGATGATTTTTCAAGATTTACATGGTTTTATCCCTTTAAAAGAAAATTGGATTTCTTTGACACTTTTATACATTTTCAAAAGCTTGTGGAAACTCAATTTTTTGCACTATCAAGGTGTTTCAAAGCGATGGTGGAACTGAATTCACAAACGGTCGACTCAAATCTCATTTTTCCAATAAAGGGATTCTGCATCAGATATCTCGCCTGTCTACGCTAGAACAAAATGGTAGCGCTGAACGCAAACATCTTCATGTCATAGAGATAAGGCTCTCTATGTTTTTTCATTCTCGCCTACCACTCTCCTATTGGGATGCTGCTTTTGCCACAACCACTTATACTATTAACAGGCTTCCAATGCCCATTCTCCAAAATGTCTCACCATTTTATGGTGTTTGGACGTCATCCAGACTACTCAAATTTTCATCTTTTTGGGTGTAGAGTATTTCCCTTCATTTGACCGTTTGCTCTACACAAGTTGGCTCCGCGAAGTGTCCCTTATATCTTTATTGGATACAGTCCTCAGCATAAGGGGTTCCGCTGTCTAGACCCAGTCACAAAGAAAATTTATCTCACTCGCCATGCTCGTTTTGATGAAACTTCATTTCCAGCTACTTCTGATGTTGCATATATCACCCAGGGATCTTTGGATGTCTCATTTTTCTTGATCCAGACTTAGAAGTTTCTGTTGTCACTCCACTATCGTCTCATTTTGATTCGCCAACTCTATCGCATGTGATTTTTCAGCTTCATCACATGCGAGTTCACTTGTTTCATCGTATGTGAGTTCGCCAAATTCTTTGCCCGCAACGACTCCTTTGGCATCATCTCCACCACCGTCTCCACCCAGACCGAGTCATTACATGGCAACTTGATCTCAGAGAGGCACTTGTAAAGCCAGGGATTATTTGGACTATGTAGTCACTGGATTTCTTGCGGCGCTCATGGCTCAGTCTCAACCTCGTGGTTTTCGCTCTGCCCTTAAGGATGTTCGTTGGGTAGCTGCAGTGGATGAAGAAGTTTAGGCTCTTCGAAAATAACGTACATGGGATCTTTTTCCCCCTCCAGACGGTGTTAACATTGTTGGCTTCAGATGAGTTTATCGCTTCAAGCATCTTCCTGATGGTACTATTGATCAGTACAAGGTTGTGGCTCAAGGATTCTCTCAGCTTCCTTGTTTTGACTTCACTCACACTTTCAGTCCGGTTGTCAAGGTTTCCATTGTTCAAATTATTCTCTACCTTGAAACAAGCTTCAGTTGGCCTCTTCATCAGTTGGACGTAAAAAATGCATTCCTCAACGGTTTTCTTGCCACGCCTGTTTATATGAAGAAGCCCCCGGTTTACATTGATCCAGAACATCCCGATCATGTCTGCTGTCTTCGCAAAACCATTTATAGTCTTAAACATTCTCCTAGAGCATGGTTTCATCGCTTCAACTTCTACCTATGTCGACTAGGTTTTCGGTGTTGCTCGACAGATACAACTCTTTTGTATTCTTTTAGGGATCGAAGGTTATGTATATTCTCGTGTATGTGAATGGCATTGTCCTTACTGAAAATGACCATGCTCTCATTCATTGGTCAATTTTGCGATCTCACACCTAGTTTGCAATCAAGGATTTTGGTCCACTCCACTATTTTCTGGGCTTGGAAGTGACTCGATCTTCTTCGGGATTGTTCTTGGATCAAGCTAAGTATGCTATGGAGATTCTACAGCGTGCAGGGATGAAGGATGTTGCTCCTATTTCCACCCCTTTTGTTCATGATTTACATCTTTTGAGTTCCTCAAGTCTGGAGTTCTCGAACCCTACACTGTATCGCTCGCTTGTTGGTTTCTTGCAGTACTTAACCATTTCTTGGCCCGATCTTACCTTTGTGGTCAACTCCGTCAACCAGTTTCTCCAGGCATCTCGTGATGATCATTACCAGGATTTCACTCGTATTCTTCGGTATGCTCGTGACACGCTCCATTATGGTCTCTCCTTTCGGACGATCTCGAGTTCTCTCTCCATCTTGGGTTACTCTGATGTAGATTGGGCTCGATGCCTCAAGACTCGTCGATCCACGTACGACTATGCTATTTTTCTTGGCAGCAATCTTGTTTCTTGGAGTGCCAAGAAGCAACCCACTTTTTCTCGATCCAGTTGTGAATATGTATATCGAGTTATGGCAAATACTACTGCAGAGCTGACTTGGTTGGGCAATTTGCCCCGGGAACTTCAAGTGCCTCTTCGCTCAACTCCTCTTCTGCTTTGCGGCAACAACAACACCATCTTTCTTTCCCAAAAACCCTATTGCTCATAAGCGAGCTAAGAACATCGACATTGACTACCATTTCGTTCGTGAATTGGTTGTTTCTGGCAAGCTTCGCGTGGGTCATATTCCGACTTCCTTGCAAGTCGCTGATATTTTCACTAAGGGTTTGTCTAATTCTCTTTTTGTTTCGTTTCGTTCCAATCTTTGCGTATCTTTTAATCATACGCTTAGCTTGAAGGGGGATGATGTAACGTGCTAATTGATCGTGATTGATTTTAAAATGATCATGTACATAAATAGGATAGTCTAGATTCATTGTATACTACCTATTGTACATTATATATTTTTAATATGACAGACTCACCACCGTGGTGAATTACACACTTTCAGAAACAAATGGTGTAATTATGGTGTAACAATTTTACCTAAATATATGGTAAATAAATTAAACCCATGTAAAGTGGGGATACATTTCAAAGTTTTAAATTTGGACCATTTTCAATACTCCCTTCCCTCCGTTTATCTATTTGTGCTACACTTGCCTTATTGACATATTTTTTAATGACACGTTTTTTTTATTTTTGGCAAGATTTCTCCAATCTCGTTCACTCATTATACTTTTTTACTTTATACATTCAATTTCATCCACTCATTTTCTTCATCTAAATTCAAGAGGCTAAATTTAGTGTGTCACTCTTAGTGAAACAGATGGAATATTCAATGCTGCGATTAATTTGTAAATGTAAAAAAGCAAATACTCCATTTGTTTTGTTATTTATGACACACTTACTATAAATGAATGTTTTCTTTTATTTGACACAATTTCAATCTTTGTCAAGATTACTCCAATTTCATCTACTAATTCTACTTTTGATTTTCTACATTTAATTTCATCCATTCATTTTTTTCCACTTAAATTCAAACACCTAAATCATACATATTTAAAAACGGGGATATAAAGTTAATTAGATTGATACATTTTCCAGGATTGAGACTTTGAGAGACGTTAAGTTGATGTTTGAGTTTCCGCACGTTAAAAATGCATGCCGACATGCCGTACTGCAGACGTCAACCAAAGGGGTCCACAATTTACATGCAATAATCTTGAGAAATGTAATCTTTTCATAAATTAATTTTTAAAAATTATACTTTTAGTTTGAGTATTAATATATTTATAAATTTAATTCGTTGCTTTGAAGCTTATAATAAATTATATTACATAGAGTTTTTTAAAAATCGACTAACCGTCAACTGTAGTTAATAGAGTGATTTGATATATTTTTATTTATTGCACCTATAATTTAAAAAAAATTAAATATATTGTGTTGTATAAATAATTATAATTTGACCAAATTATTGAAACGATAATTTTTATTTTGGTCCTACAGGATATTTTAATATGAGTCTGTCTTTTGAAATACGGTATTTCCATAAGTTATGGAAAAATCAAGGTTTAACTGCAAATTAAAAGAAATCAAGATAAAATTTTTGCGTTGCATTAATCTAGTCATAAACTTATAACTAGTGCACGTTGCATAATAAATTTTTTAATATTACAGCTATAATATTTTTACTATCCTATAATTATAATTCAACCACGTCTTTTCATACGCCTATGGGAATGCGGTCTTTGCATAGTTTTGGAAAAGACCGCATTTCCATAGACATATAGAAAGACGGGGTTGAATTAGAATTGTAGAAATGTAAAAGGTTTTAGTTGCAATTTCAAAATTTTATTATGCAATGTGTAGTAGTTATAAATTTATGACTCGATTGATGCATCCCAAAAAATTTATCAATTTTTTAAATTTGCAGTTTAAACCTTGATTTTTCTATAACTTATGGAAACCTCGTTTTTCAAGAGACGGATTCTTGTTTTTTAAATATATCTCCCAAAAATTAAATATATAAGTTTCAAAAGGAAGTAACTTTGCAGATTTTATATGACATGTGAATCATATGATGAATGAATTACAAGTAGTAAAATTTATGGAAAACGTAAAACGACAATCTCAAGAATTATAAAAAAAAACCTTCAAGAGCAAGACTTGTCTTGGACGTATTTATCACATTGCACACATTGACGTGAATTATTGCATATTACTCACTTACCACATTCACATCAATTGAATTTTCGCCCATTCACATTTGGAGATTTAACATCGCGGAGATGTTTCTCATACGACAGCGTTTTTGTCCAAATTCAAATCTTCATAAACACCAGTTTGCATGTTAATCCTACACACTTCCTTCTTCAGCAGCTTCTCCCCCTACTTCCACCAGTCCTTTCAGATTCTCCTTCCTCGCAACATCCGCCGATGACAGATCTCCGGTCAATGTGTCATCCTTCAGATTTATAATCAGTGGTGGATCTATATCAGACGGATCTATCCACTACAAAAAAAAAGTCCAGCGGTGACTCATATTTTGTGACAAGTAAGAAAATGTCAAAATATTTGCTCCACCTTAAGGTGTCACTAAATATTTTGTGACATGTGCACATGTCATTAAACTAAATTGCTACATCAACCCATGTCACAAATTTAGTGACACTTCTAAATTGAACTTCATCTTAAATCGTCACAAAAAAATATAACGATACTTCAAGGCGTCACAAAATTTTAGTAACACGCTGAATAGATGCACTTCACAAGACGTCATTAATAATTTTAACGACGCCTTTGAGTATCACGGATGCTCCAAAAAAACATCACAGCTGGAATATTTTTTTTAGTGATCATAGGAGGCGCTATATCCCACTCACTAATGCTACAAACTAAGACTAATGTAACACTTTCTTTGCTACACTTATTAAAAAAATATTATTTTAGGTGATGTAGCATTAGATCAAACGTAGCATTTTCTAAATTTTAGGTAACAATTTTCAATATTTATGTAACATTTTTCAAAGGTTTAAGTAACCACTACCACAGAGACACCCCTCTGACACCGATTTTTTAAAATCGTTGTCCCAAATAAATTAACACAAGTTTTTTAAAAACCGGTGTTAAATTTAAAAAAAGGTGCTAATTTAACACCGATTTTCAAAAAAAATCGGTGTTAAAAATTTTAAAATTCAACCTTGCTACCAAAAATTTTAAAAATTTTGCCAAAAATTTCATGAGATGGGCGCAGCTGCGCAGTCGCTCTAAACTAAAATATTTTTTTCTTGACTTTCAAAGTCGTTAACTTATTTTGTCGACTTTAACTAATAACTAAGTTGATTTAGATTAATCAATGATCAACCTTTGCTGACCTAATATATATAAATAAGAATAAAATTGTTTGACGTTAACTAGTTAAAGTCCAACCTTAATTGATTTAGTATATATAAATACAAATTAAAATGTTTGACTTTAACTAATTAACGGTTAACACTTATTTGACTTTCTACATGTAAACACCAATAACTAAGGTTAGTTTAACTAATCAACGTTCACCCCTTACTTGATTTTAATTAATGAATGGTCAACCTTACTTGATTTTGTATATATAAACATCACTTTCACAGAGACCCCCCTCTAGCACCGTTTTTTTAACTAATAAACGTCCAGCCCTAAATTGACTTACTATATACATAAATACGAATAAAAAGATTTTATTTTAACTAATAAACGTTCAACCCTTACTTGAATTTCTATATATAAACACTAATAAAACTAAGTTGAATTTAACTAAAAAACGGTTAACCTTATTTGACGTTTTGTATATGAACACTAAATATATAAACACTTACTTGACTCTTAGGAAATAATAACAAAAATCATATATTTTTTAGCAATGGATAATAGGATAACACAATTTTGAGCCACAGTGTAATTTTTCAAAACTATGTAAAAGTAACCAATGTTGACTTTCAAGACCCTTTCGTTCACCCATACATGCCCAAATTGCAAATTCGCAATCGTATATTATTGAATTGTATTTTGGTGTTGCCAATTTCGTGATTCAACAATTCCAACTTTCTTGGAGGAACCTAAATGCAAAAGGTAAAAACTTTACTCGTAATTCCAAATTGAAATCCGTTCAAACGTGATGCTACCCTATACACCCCATTGTATTTTCCAAGGCTGTAACATAGTATGTAACAATGATCATGCACAATAACATATTTGTAAATCTTTTCCGATTTTCCTTTCTTACTTCCAAGTAACTAACTCTAAGTTACTCTAACATGCACTAGCGCTTTCCAACATTTCACCAGAAAATTCACCTATTCAATATTTCTATATTTAGGCAATAATAACAAAAATCATGTATTTTGAAGAATTGGATTACAGTGTAACACAGTTTTGGGTCATAATGTAATTTTCCCAGACTATGTAGAAGCAATCAATGTTGACTTTCGAGCACCTTTCCTTCACCATACATGCCCAAATTGCAAAGTCACAATCGTATATTATTGAATTGTATTTTGGTGCCGCTAATCTCGTGACTCGACAACTCAAACTTTCTTAGAGGGACCTAAATGCAAAATTTAAAAACTTTACTCGTAATGCCAAATTGAAATTCACTCGAACGTGATGATACTTTATACACCCTCATATTTTTCAATCCTGTAATGGAATATTTATTAACAATGCGGCGCAAGAACGTATTCGTAATCCTTTTCGATTTTCCTTTCTTACTTTAAAGTAATCAACTCTAACTTACTTTAGAACATGTACTAGCGCTTTCTAACATTTTACCAAAAAAATATTTTATTTTTTATTTCTATATTTATGCAAGAATAACAAAATTCGTGTATTTGGAGAGAAGGATAATGTCGTAACAAAATTTGGGTATATGCAAACATTTAATATCTAAGTTGACTTTAACTAATCAATGATCAATCATTATTTGACTTTTTATCTATAAACACTAATAACTAAGTTGATTTTAATGTATCACAGTCGACCTTACTTGTCTTTGTATATATAAATATTAATAACTAAGTTAAATTTAACTAATCACAATAAACATTTATTTGAAATAATATATAAATACGAACTAAAATATTTGACTTTAACGAATAGACGCTTAACCCTTACGTGATTTTGCATGTAAAAACATCAATAATTAAAATAAATTTAACTAATAGACGATCAACACTTACTTGAATTAGTATATATAAATACGCATGAAAATATTTGAATTTAACTATTCAACAATTAACCCTTACTTGACTTTCGATATATAAACACTAATAACTAATGGTTGACTTTAGCATAAAAATATTTATTTTCATCATATTTTAAAAACGAATTAACATTGAAATAATAAAAGAGGTTAAAAATATAAATTATAATCATACAAAAATTATACCGATTTTGAAAGAAAACAACTAAATATAAATTAGTTAATTTAAATAAATCTGAACCGCTGATCGCTTTTGATACATTAAATCTCAACCCTTGAAATCGTCTCCTATATATATATATCCAAAACCCTTACCTATCTAACATATTAAACTTTCAACCTCACTCTCACTCACATCATCTCTGAAGCCCTCACCACCTCACCGTCGCTCGATCGCCACCCTTTTTTGTTTCATCCAATGCCCCAGGAAGGCTTGATTAGTGGCGTGGCGGACGGAATCCATGCTGGTTCTGCAATTGTCCCGTTCTTGCTGTAGTTTGTATGCTTGTTTGTGGCATAAATGGTCCTCACTCATCACCTAGGGTTCCATTCCTAATTTTTAGTAGTTTTGAGTAATTTTATTCTTTTAGAAATTTCTTTCTCTTTTCCTACTTTCACTAGTATACTCTTGCTAGTCTTTTTCAAATAAAGAATAAATTGTGTGGGCCTCTCAAAGAGCACTGATTCTGCAAATGGTTTATGTTGATTGAACTGAAATTGGGTTTTTCTGAGTTCATCGAAATATTTTATCTTGAGTTTTTTTTAAATTTGAGGTGGAAATGGAGGAAAATGTGTTAATTTAGCTGTTGTGGAGCCGATGAAGAATGAACCAACTCAAACCAATGCAGTAAAAGATGAATAACTGCCCCAGTCACATATGTGTAATCAGGTGTTGGTTTGATCTATATTGTACTAGCACACATCATGTTGGTATACTTGCTTTTTCTTAAATGGGGTTTCTGGGAATTTTGAAGATTCTTTAAACGCCAGTTTCACTATGAACTTTTGAGTTTCATGAAGAGGTTGTTCATATATAGGGATCTGTTGATGTGGATGTCTTTTTTTGTTAACTCATATTAATTGATGTTGGAATTTTAATCATGGTAAAAGATTGATATAAGAAGACGGAGTTGTCAAAAGTTTGATCAAATGTGAATAGATGTAAGAACATATCTTATGTTGATAATAGATTGATAATAGCAGGGATTGACACATTACTCTTAAGTTAGCCTAGAATGAAAAGTGGTAAGCTTTGCTCATTTAATCCCAGAGAAATTGGAGCATGATAATCGCTTACTCTGATTTGTGCATTTTGCACTAGAGGCTCACATACACATTATCACGAGTCAATGTGTGTGCATCTTGCACAAAAAAGTCCACATCGTTTCCTTTTCATGCTTGTAGGTTATGAGGTTATAGCTATTTTGTGGGTTTTATGGTTGGATCGGTTAGTTTTTGGTTCATACTACAAATTCCTACTTCATTTTGGTCTCTAAATTTGAAGCATAGTTTTAGGTATATCAACGGGTTTTTGTCGTTTTAGGCTGCAACAACACTCAACACTCATGAGTGCTTCCATCTACAATCGGGGTCTTCATTGTTCATATGGCAAGGAATTCAAAGTACATTTGAGCAGCAAAAGTTAGCATCCAACATTGCAAAATTCTTGAAGGTATGCATTTTACGACAGTTACTGAATCCAAGATTGAATCTAAATTATCATGTCATGGTTATAGTCATCGTACTATTTAACTCTATGTCCCTTTGATATGGATATCATTCAAAGATCTATAAAATCTGTATGGATATCATTTGCAGGGGTTTACAATGGACATGGAGGGCCAGAGACTTCCCAATTCATCAATGAGACTCTTTATTAAATTTCAAGAGTATGCCCTTTTTTTCTCACCTATAATGTATGTTAGACCAGGATTTGTGATCATTGATTGCTATTATGTTCATAATATTTTGTGTTTTGTTAGCTAAATAGTTCTTGATGGTGTTTTGTTTTGGTTTAATCAATGAGACTGTTTTCTCGAATTTGAAGACCATGCTCTCCTTTTCTCATCTGTT
>JAULKM010000013.1:6412818-6433534 GCA_032355605.1 Rubia tinctorum
CATTTTACCCATATCCATACGGGTTTAAAATTAGATAACCCGCTTGACCCGCGGGTTACGGGTCTATTTTGACACCCGGTGGATCTTTTCACTTGGATTTAGAAAACAAATCCTATTTCTTGGGGGAAAAAACTGTTCTTCTGTTGGGACCATTGTCTTTTGAAAGTATGAGTAAAAACAATAAATTTTGCGCATTAATTTGCGGGGTATATGTTCAATTTAATTGGGCCATGTGGTCCTTCTTAACGTTGCATATTCTTGGCTTTTTTTTTTTGTTGTGGAAAATTTAGATCTACTAGCTAATTTACTCAATTAATTGGACTGTACTCAACAGGGATGTCGGCATAAACATTTGACTCATAATCGTAGTGACCTAATGACGCTTTTAAGGGAAGCCAAACAGCATACTCCCCCTCTTTATCTAGTTGTGACACACTTACCTTATTGTATATTTTTTAAATAACACACTTTTTCATTTTTGACAAAAAAATTTTTAATCTCATCAAATTGTTTTACTTTTTATCTTCAATTCTATCCACTTATTTTGTTCACCTGGAGGCTAAATATGTGGCAGTCGAAAGTATTTTCTATACAAGGCGTGCTACTTGGAACACAACTTTTTATCATGATTGATTTGATTACCTATAATCGTGGCTCATGTGGGCCCGTTTCTTTCCAATTATTCTTGATCAATGTTTGTCATGTTCCTCTTTTGGTCATCTTATTGTTTTTTTGTCCTCAAGTTAACCCTCATTCCAGTTCTTGGCAAGTGAAATGATTTTTGGTAGCCTCCTTAGCAAAATATCTTTACCTCCATAAGTTGTGAATTAAAATTTTGAACTACCCCTCGTCCCAGTTTTATTTGCACAGTAATCATTATCACGCTGTGCAAGAAACATGTTTAATCGTTAATATTTTTACCTATGTATGCTAAACGACAAATAAAAAGTTAATATTTAAAAATTACTTATTACGACGAATTGAACAATTCAAATATGCGGTGAAACTTTGATAGAAAATAGTATCAAAAAAGCAAGAATGCAAATAGAGGTGGGACGGAGGAAATACATCCTTTAAAGTAAAACAAAGTTGTTAAGTATGCAGGCATACAAATTATTAGTACTTTTTAATATTTATATATTAGAGTCATAATCTTCTTCTATTGTAAAATTAATTTGTATTACGAAGAGGTGACTTATGATCCTATGTTTGGAAGGTGTTAATTGATTCCATTAAGTCATGCCACATCTCAGACTGTGTACTCTGCGTAAACCATAATAATACAACTTTAGAGAAGGGAAGGGAGATATGAACCCGAATTGTACCTAGTCATAGTGTTCTGACTACTTGTGTAAATCAAATTAGTGGCTGACCTTATGTGTTGAAATATAGTTATTCCATATTTTCACCACACAAATGTGAACTGAAATATGATCATGAGTCAAACAATTATATATATATATATATATATATATATATATATCTACTAAGCTCATCCTATGATATGATACTTCCTCCGTTTCTCTATTTATGACACCATATATATAGGTGCTTGGATTTAGATGGAAAAAAAATGAATGGATGAAATTGAATGTAGAAACTAAAAAGTAGAATGAGTGGATGAAATTGAAAGAATCTTGTCAAAAATGGAAAGTGTGTCATCTAAAAATAAACATCTCAATAAGGTAAGTGTGCCAGAAACAGAAAGAGTGTTACATTAAAACCATAAATTTCTATCGCAAAAATCAGTTATTACTATCCATAGATAATCACAACTAACATTGGATTCCAAGAGGTTAGGTTTACTTCGAACTGTTCGCATATGTCTATTATGTTACTAATATCTACCATTTTTTCTTTAATGATGAAAAAAGATGGAGGATCGACCTCATTTGATTTGATTTGATTGATACATTTGTGATGTTTTTTTGGTAGATTAAGAATTAATGGATCTATAATGAAAATATCAATGATGAACTGATGTAATGTATCCTTTGGATGCTTGTGGTTTTGTTGAAAACTAGGCTCTCCCAGTCCTTGCCGTTCGGTCATTTTCACAGTAGTTTGTCCACATTTCTAATTTCCCTTGGTAGTTTTATCTCTACGATTGAAAATAAAGTGAGTATTGAAACAAATCTTTTATTTTGTAAAATTTTGTCAAATAATAAATCAAAATAATTCCAATACTTAATGTTTAGTGTGGTATGTAATCAAAATTTCAAAATAACTTCATGTTTTACAAATGCACCTCCTCTTTAGCTCCGATTCCCGTTCCAATCTATGCTAAAACTTATTCTGATTCATCAACGAACCAAACACACTCTGAGAGTGCAAATTTAATATAAGGTGGTATTAAAATTTTGTTTGTAATATTAAGTTTCTTGTTACAAATACAACGGGAAAGAGTACTTGGTAACATGGTCATTATGTACTCCCTCCATCTCAGGTTACATTGCACTATTTACTACTAATTCATACTATTGTCTATTAAAGTTTGATCGTATATTTATATAGATATATAAATAAATAATATAATTGTATGTGATATTATTAGATTTGTCGTAAGAGGTAGTTTTTAAATATCATCTTTTTATATATTGTAATTACGTATAGTTACACGTATTAACGGTTAGACATAGAATATCATAAAAAAAAATATTTTATCAGAAAGTCTTCCATTTCCCTGGGTCAGGGAGACATATAATGAATGTAGTTTTCCCACCTGTAGGGAAGCTCAAAACATGGTTTGCATTTCATCATGGTTGAGAACATTATTTGAGGTCCCATTTGATGATAATATAGAGGAGCTAGCCTGTCGGCCATTGCCTCATCTAGGTTCTTGGATTATTGAATTTCTGTCTCTAAACTTCGGAAAGTTATAACTTTTTACCTAGATAATTGTAATCTTATGTTTGGTACCAACCAACCCATATATTCTAATTCTTAGTGGTGGGTGGATGATTAAAGTATTACTTAATATATAAGGGCGATGACATCTACATAGTACCAATTGGTTTTATCATTTATGATAGAAGTCGATTATTCTAATGTGGTATCAGAGTGTATATTCTCACTGTTTGGTCTGCAATCCCTTCATAACGTTTATGCTACAGGCGACAAGCCATGGCCATCGGAGTCTGAATTTGCACCTTCTATCAAATCTTTCAATTTTATAGAATTTATTTGTTTAGATTCAAACAACTTTTCACAATCTTCTTGTTCTATGATTATGGGCATGTCTTCTGGTTAAACATCTGTTTAAATATGTAAAGCAACACTTTCGGTGTAATATTCTGTGCATTCCTGGGGTAGTAACGAGTCACTTATTCTTTAGAGTTATTTGATCTATTTGGTAGAGTTTTATTATATTTCTGTGCATGTAGAGTTTTGTCATTTTTTCAGTTACTGTATTTACTCCCAATGTGACAGTAAATTCAATATGGTAAAATGTGGCACACACACTTGCAGTAAAGTATTTTATGGGTTCAATGTGGCTTCAGATCAAGATTTGTTTGTGGTGGTGTTATGTGTGTGTGATCTTTTAAACAAAATGGCTTATGGTGTAAAATATCAGAGCAAAACTATCAGTTAAAACACCATTTAAAGTGTTACATTGTAAACTGAAGTTCTCAAAATGATGTCTGTGAAACCACAGGTTTCCATCAATGCAGATGGGGATACCGTAATCTATCAGTGGTTGAAGATGTTGTCGAGAGCTACAAGAAGGCGAAGATCCCTCTTGATGTCATCTGGAACGACGATGATCACATGGATGGCCACAAGGACTTCACTCTCAATCCAATCAGCTATCCTCGTCCCAAGCTTTTGGCATTCTTGGAGAAGATTCATGCTGAGGGCATGAAGTACATTGTCATCATTGACCCGGGGATTGGCGTGAACACCAGCTACGGAACGTATGTGAGAGGAATGGAGAATGATGTGTTCATCAAGTACAATGGCAAGCCTTTCCTAGCTCAAGTCTGGCCTGGCGCCGTCTACTTCCCTGACTACCTTAACCCGAAGACAACTCAATGGTGGATTGATGAAATCCGTCGTTTCCATGAGCTTGTCCCTGTTGATGGCCTGTGGATCGACATGAATGAGGTTTCCAACTTCTGTAACGGTTTATGTACCATTCCAAAAGGGAAGCAATGTCCCACTGGATATGGTCCTGGTTGGGATTGTTGCTTGGATTGCAAGAACATAACCGCCACGAAATGGGATGATCCGCCTTACAAGATTAATGCTTCAGGGATTGGAGCTCTACCGGGGTACAAAACCATCGCCACAAGTGCAGTTCATTACAATGGAGTTAGGGAGTATGATGCTCACAGCTTGTATGGCCTCACTGAAACAATGGCTACTCACCAGGGCCTTCAGGGGATCGCGGGTAAGCGCCCGTTTATCCTGTCGCGTGCTACATTCGTCAGTTCAGGCCGTTATGCTGCTCACTGGACCGGGGATAACCAGGGCACTTGGGAGGATTTGAAGTTCTCGATTACCACAATGCTGGATTTCGGTCTGTTTGGAGTTCCAATGGTTGGTTCAGACATATGTGGATTCTATCCTGATTGGGCTAACAAGGATCCTTACAAGATGGAAGAGCTCTGCAACCGTTGGATTGAGCTTGGTGCGTTCTATCCCTTCTCGCGGGATCATGCAAACTTCTACTCCCCGAGACAGGAGCTTTATCAATGGGGAACAGTGGCTGAATCTGCAAGAAATGCTCTGGGAATGAGGTACAAGTTGCTGCCATATTTCTACACCCTGACCTATGAGGCACACATCAGTGGTGCTCCAATCGCTCGCCCACTCTTCTACTCTTTCCCGGATAACACGAAGCTGTATGGCTTGAGCACTCAGTTCTTGCTGGGAAGCAGTGTCATGGTTTCCCCGGTTCTTGATCCTAATCATACTACAGTTAAGGTTCTGTTCCCGCCCGGATCATGGTACAGTTTGTTCGATATGACACAGGTTGTTGATTCGAAAGACACTCACAATGTCACCTTGGAAGCTCCATTGCATGTTATCAATGTGCATTTGTACCAAAATGCAATCCTGCCAATGCAGCAGGGTGGGATGATCTCCAAGCAAGCGAGGATGACCCCGTTTAGCCTCATTGTTGCGTTTCCACTTGGCGCAGCAGAAGGACAGGCCAAAGGGAAGCTTTTCCTAGACAATGATGAGCTTCCAGAGATGAAACTCGGGAGTGGATCAGCGTCGTACATTGAATTCTACGCTACTGTGAGTAACAAGACAGTTAAGGTGTGGTCAGATGTGCAAGAAGGGAAGTTCGCGTTGGACAGAGGTTGGATCATTGAAAGAGTTGTTGTCTTAGGTTTGGATGCAGTTCAGATTAGTAGTGCTCTCACGCTCGAGGTTGAAGGGGGGGATCGTGTCACGGATGTCTCCAAGGCGGAGTTCTCTCGGGCACATCATAGTCATGTTGTGAAGGTGGAAAAAGAGGGAGATGAAAAGACTAGCATGATGGTTGAGGTTAAAGGTTTGAATCTCCTTGTTGGTAAGAAGTTTACCATGTCTTGGCATATGAGAGTTTAAACCTAGCTCAGTAAAAAAAAGACAGTTGTTTTTTCGTAAACTCCATTTTAATTGTTCACTTGGTTGTAATAGTAGGAAGAAATTCCCGCAAAAATGTTGAAGATATGAGCATTTTGAGTGAAGAGTGGCGGTGGTAAGGAGATGAGCTGCAATTATGCCTAGTATCCCTTTCCACAGAGAAAAATTCAAGGTTTAATAATTTGAGTGGAAATTCTGAAATAATTTCATTGCTTCTTGAACACTTCTTCTTGCTAAATAACATTAACATAAAGTAAAATTCATATTGATGGTAACAATTATTTTGTGTCTGTTTGAGAAATTTACAGATGAAAGACTTCGGACTTCGAGAATGCATAGACTGAAACCTGTTAGTTTACCGAATCTATTATTTACCCTAGTACTTCAATAACCAAAGCTATGAAAATGACAAATGTTTGGTCACTTTTTTTGTTTTGATATTTGGTAATGATGAACTTTCCATCGCAACAATCAAAATTGAGTGGCTAAACTCATTGATTTGGAGTAGTTAGTCATTTACCTCTTAATTAATAGAGATATAATTGATTTAAAATCAACATTGGAAAAGAATACCTCGTTTGTGATTGGTTTTGTATATATCATATTCTACATGTGTTTAGATCTTGTATGCCCTTTATACTTACTATATATATATATATCCATACACACAGTCACAATTATTTGTGGATTTTACCTTCTATCAAGGCATCACACAGTCACAATTATTTGTGGATTTTACCTTCTATCAAGGCATCAGACAGCTTTCTCTAAAATTTATGGTCTTTTCTCTCTCTTTCCGGAAAAAAATATCTCTGTTCTTTTCGATTCTTGTCTTCTTCCTCACACTAATGCCTAGGTAGATGTTGACTGCCAATTACAAGTGTGTTGTATGATTGGTCTGTTCTATCTTTCAGTTAGTGTTGTGTATTGTTCTTTGTTTTTCATTTTAAAGAAACAGCTTCGATCGCCTCCGCCGGTTATTGCTGTCTTCCCCACAACCAACTCTCGCCAATTGTATCAAGCTTTTACTCAGGTCGTTCGCCGGCTGATCGTCTCCGACGATCTTCTCGCAGTTACTGCTCTTCGTTTTCTCAATCTTGCCTGTGTTCGTTGCCGGCCGCCGCCCACCGCCGCTGTTTCCTAACGCCGTTTGTTGCTCCTCTAGCCTCTCGCTTGGCTGATCGTCTCCGGCACCATTATCTTTCTTCGACGGTGCTCTCTTCTTCGTTTTTCCGATGTCAAGCTCGCTCAATTTTCACCAGCATCCTTCGTTTGAAGCTGACCAGCACCGTTCAAATTCACGCACCCGAGCCAACTTTTTCGACAATGCTTGTTAGCACGCGCGTGTGATGAGGAGTGCGCTTTCCCTCTCTAGCGCGTGTACGTTCACGTGCCAGCCTTTGTGTTTCTGTTTCTACGCGTGCCACGCGGTCTACTGGAGTAGATTTTCATTTATTATTATTATCATTATTCTTTTATATTACTGTTATGGCTCATTTTAACCAGCCACTATGTTAATAGTGTTATGCTCCGGGTTATATTTCTTCTTGTTCTAAATTACACGGTGAACGACACCAATTGTAGTGTCAGTGGTGTAAAAATTTTGGTCACATTGTCTCCATGTGTCCTCACTTTGTCTCTCGAGCTCTCTCTACTAGCTCTTTGTCGCATTCTCGTTGGATAGCCAATTCTGGCGCAAACAACCACATAACTTCTTCTCAGTCAGCTATGGATCACGTGACTCCCTATTCTTGTAACAGCCGTGTTATTTTTGGTAATGGTTCTGCCCTTCCCATTACGCATGTTGGTCAATCTCGAGTCTCTGATTCATTATCATTGTCTGATGTTTTGGTTGTTCCAAAAATTACCAAAAATATGTTGTCAATCAGCAAGTTGACTCGTGATATGAATGTTGTTATTTGCTTTGAGTATTCCTTTTTCACTATCTTTAACAAGTTTACTAGTGATGTTAATGACAAAGGACATTTTGATGGGGGCTTATATTTTTTGGATTATAGTGGTGCTGGTTCATCTGCTTTTATTACATCGAATGCATTTGCAACATATTTTGAACTTTGGCATAGTAGATTGGGTGTCTTTGAGCAAGTCTGGATGTTTGTCAGTTACTAGTTTGCTGCCCAAGCCTCATTATGTCCCTCTTGTGAGATGGCTAAAGGCAAGCGTCTTACTTTTAGAGATAATTTAAAACGCGCACCACACATACTTGATTTAGTTCACTGTGATCTTAGGGGACCCTCTACTGTTGTCTCTTATGCTGGGTATTTTTATTATGTCCTTTTTGTCAATGATTTTTCTCGATTTACTTGGTTATATCCTCCACAATGAAAGTCTGATTTTGTAGAGGCTTATATGCAATTTGAAGCACTCATTGAGAACCAGTTTTCTACCACCATTAAAGTATTTCAGAGTGATGTTGGAACCAAGTTTCTGAATCATCGCATGCGATCTAATTTTGCGTCAAAGGGCATTCATCACCAGTTTTCTTGCCCTTACACTCCAGTGCAAAATGATCGCGCATAGAGGAAGCATCGTTATATTACTGAGACAGGTTTGTCGATGCTCTTTCATTCTGGCCTTCATCATTATTTTTGGTGTGATGCATTTTCGACAACAGTCTACATCATCAACAGACTGCCTACTCCGGTTTTGTCTAGTTAGTATCCGCTCTTTGCTATTTTTGGTACTACTCTTGACTACTCTAACTTTCATCCATTTGGTTGTCGAGTTTTCCTGTATTTGAGGCCCTATGTTGTGCATAAATTAGTGTCTCAGAGTATGCCTTGTATATTTTTGGTTTACAGTTATCACTGTCTTGATCCTCTCACGAGGAAGGAGTGCATCACTCGTCATGCTTGGTTTGATGAGATATTTTTCCAGCTACTCGTACTAGTTATGTTACATATTTATCATCACTAGATGTTTCTACTTTTTTGCAGCCCTCGTATGTGCCATCAGAGGTGTTCGAGCCGCCCTCTACAACCGAATTACCCATTATTTTGGTAGATGTTAATTTACAGTCTAACCCAGGAGTTCAAGGTTCATCTGAAAATTGTATCTGTCCTGCGCACGGAGACTAGCAGCACACACTGCCAGCCCAGCTGCAGCAAAGGCCACCAGAAGCCAGCGCATCCAGTCCGACGCTAACGCGTGTGCCTCACGCGCCGCCATCCTCGACTTCAGCTGCCTCTGCAGAAATTTTGTCGTCTGGCCTGCCTGTACAGTCCCCGATGCCAGCTTCCCCTGCTCAATCTCCACCGCCACATATCTCGGTTTTTGTGCCCACCTTGATATCCACGCTACATCCTGCACCTAGAGCTGCTAAAAACCAAAAATGATAACCTGTCAAAAATGAACCGGTATTTAATTTGATTTGCCGGTTAATTGGTTAATCAGTTAATATTGGTTATGGTTATTAGGTTATGCAGGTTGATTGATTTCTTTATTGGTTGTATTATTTGGTAATTGGGCTTACCGAATAACCGGTAAGAGATTTTATAGCACATTAATTTAATTTCAACTCCAAAAATTAATTCATTAAACTTCTGGCCTTAATAACAAACCCAATAAAAAAACTTTAAATTACTAACCCAAATTGAGTTATTCTTTAAACTCTACTCCCTCCGTCCCATGGAAATTGGGACAATTACTTTTGGATCGGTATTTTATGCAAGATGGGGTGGAAGTGATGATGGGAAATAAACGAAGGGTATTTTAGTAATGGATGAGTAGACTAGTATATTTAATCAACCTCTTGAGGGATAATACATTAAATGTATAAGCTCATTTTTTGCCACTTTAGCTAAGAATTGAATTGTGTCAATTTCTGTGGAACGGACGAAAATAGAAATTATTCCTATTTCTATGGGTCGGAAGGAGTATATTATTAGCCCATATATCTTTAAATAATAATTATACCCAAAACAAATAATTATGCAAACAAAAGTCGATGTAGCTTATAATTATGCTCAATACTAATAATTATCGAGGGGATACAATTTTAATATTAATTCAAAAAATTATTCAACTCCTATGTAACACAATTATCCAATTCCTAAAATTTTTACCCTTTATTCTATGTTTTCCGGCTCTAACTACTAATTAATGTGGATTTATATTTGCTGTTTTAAATTAATTATGTATATGGTAACCGGTAATAACCGACACATAAACCAAAACTGATACTAACCAAATCGGTAACACCGACAACATTATCTATCGGTTATTCGATTCCTTATAAAATTTTATAAACCGATAGAAACTGAAACCGATTAACCGCCTAACCGACCGGTTGAACACCCGTACCTGCACCGGGTCCCTCTTCTCGTCATCTGATGGCTACTCGATCGTGAACTGGCTCTCTCCAGTACAAGAATTTTTCAGATTATGATATTTTTGGTTTATTGAGTGATTTATTTGTTAAGACCGAGCCTCATTCGCATCGAGAGGTATTAGACCTTCGTCTCTTGGTTTATTATTTTAATAAGTTTAACCTTCGTCTCTTGGTATATTATTTACTATGGTAAATAAAAAAATCACCATCTACGTAAAAGAAACATGGGGGGTTGATAAAAACCACCGACTTATTAGACTTTTCCGACTTTGGATTTGAGGTTGGATTCTGTCGTGATACCGAAAATTGAATGAATTGTATAAGAACTTAAAAAAACAGGTTTCATGCAAATTTATGTCATGTGTGGTGCAGCCATGGGGATTTCCTAGGGGTGTGTTTCATTTTTCTAGGTGGAATATGAAACAACATCATCATTACCATTCATTAAATATATTCCATACAACTTTCATTTTTAACCCGACTCCATAAGCAAATCATCTATGTGCCCACTTTTTTCACCCCCATATTCATCCAAAAATTTCCACCAAGAAAATAAGGCATGGAAACACCATTCAAATGTCTACCGGATGAAATCATTATTGCTATGTTGGGCCGAGTTAGGGAAAGTTCATTGTTAGACCTTCGAAATGTGAAACTATGATATGTTTTAGTTATATAAATCCCAACATTTGTTTCCCATTCTTGATCAAAATAAAGGTTCGATTGTGGTTCACATATACAAACATACATATATATACATACGTATATATATGCTGTTTTCGCATATTTTAGTTTTCGTAGGTTTTTCAAGCTTTTAAATGAAGATTTTATGTATAGAAAAGTTTGTTGGAAGATATTTTGATTGTTCAGTGGCATGATGTGAACCATCAATTTCCAAAACTTTGCGAATGAATGCATTGGGTGCAGAAACTCAGAAGCATTGTACAAGAAGGGAGTTGTGAGTTTGCATGTGTTATATTTAAAACAAGAAAACATTTCGGTTAACTTATATAATATTCTTCTGTGTTCTTCCATTTTCAGATGGATTATGTTGGAGGGCGGGATCGTATCAGCGGTGTTCAATAGCTTAAACAAGTTACGTGTTTAGGGAATCTTGTCGCATCTTATGTGTTGGGGATATTTGCACTCATTTTGGAAGGTGGAGACACGCGGTTTGCATTTGAAAGATTTATGCTTCTAAAGACAGGAGGATTCAATCCGATGAGGCTCACTGATTGTGAGCATTGTTTGCTCAACATTTTAAGGGCGGTTTGGATTGGACATGAAACGCTCATCAATCGTCATTGTCCAACCTTCTGTAATGCAAATCACACAATCAAAAGACTTGGTTAGGGTAATGCATGGGAGTAAACTGATTGTGCCGCACAATCATGCGAAATAAATATTGCTCCCATCTGTGATATTTTGTGTCAACCTAACTAGCAGAGAGAATTTGGAAATAATGTAATAGTGTAGGAGGTTTGGAAAATAATTATTATTAGTTAGTTTGTGATTATATTTCTTTACATAATCAAATTTTGATACAAAAATGATGACATGAGTGCAAAACTTTTGATGACGGTTTAAAAATCGAAAGATAAACATCCTAACTTTTTTGGTCATGTGCAATAGAACATTTGAAATTGGGACAACCTAATAATCACTTCTTTTAATAAAATATTGATTCCAACATGTACAGATTCCAACCCGAATTGTTGGGCAAAATTGGAAGTTCCAGAACACGTCTAATACGGTGTACTCCGATGGGTTTTACGATATCCGAACCGTACATGGTTCAATTTATAAATTTAGTTTTACAAATAAATTTGTCACAGTTTCAAATCCAAACTGGAAGTATATTTCAAAACTCATGTAAGTCGTTGCCTTGTACTTAACTGTTAAGGTTCCAATTTCAGAAGTTTCTCCGAAATTTATGGTCCAAGTCAAAATCATGTGAAACTTTGGCAAACATGTATTCCAAGAAATAAAATTCTAGTGACATACTATGACATTCACGGAAAAAGTATTAGTTATGCTCAAAATACAATGCTTCGTCATAGATTATTTACAATGGACATGTGGGTTCGAAATAAATAATTTGTATGTGGAAAAGTCAAAACCAATGATTAGCTACACATTGTTATCTAATGGGAAGTCCACGAATGTTCTTCTTGGCTGGCCATCTCCGCTCGCCTAATCGCCTCCACAGTTTTCTTCGTTTCATAAGTCTTCTTCCTCAATTTATTATCTTCTTTACCTTTGCCTTCATTTTTTTTGTACTTGTTATACATGAACGCGTTATCATCCTCCTCCCTTACATTTGTTCGCCTCACATAAGCATATGATTATGGTTTTAAAACAAATATCATAAGAAAAATGTGTTTCACCTTCAATGGTGCTCCATTTTTTGTTGCCTTTTCCGATGACCCTATGCATCCATTTTCCATGTACGAGTTTTCACTTCTTGATCTCAAATAACTTTTGGTCGTACATTTTAGGAGGAACCTCTCATTTGCAAAGGCAAAGTCTTTGTCTTGCTTGAGGAATTTCGAAATGACCGAAACATAAGGGAGATTTAGAGCCTTCTTGTTTAAATGAACGACTAATGACAACATTTTTTGCACTGTAGTGTATCCGGGATTGATCTTCACCTTCACATTTGGTACAAAATAGTAGAAAAACATAATACTGGTGACCATTGCCTTGCAGATGTGACCTCCCGCTGGAAACAACCCCATTGCCACCATCTTGTATAGAATCCAATTTCCGATTGTCAAATGTTTCAACTTATAGCTCTCAACTGTGTCAGACTAATATTGGGACTTATTGAAATACCATTGTCCAAGCTTAATAGGATTCAACGTCAGAGGACCAACATGTCCTGGCCAGTTCGAGCAATGATAAATATTTAGGGGTCCACCTTTAATCGCTAGATTACAGTCCTCAAGACCCCAGTAGTGACAACCCAATATAATTGATCTTCCATGATAAACCTCAAACTGTATGCCATTTACTATTGTAGAGAAAGACCCTCCACCCGTCTCTACAATATTGGCATAAAATTGACACACTTCATGGAAGTGTGCTACATTGGCAATGGCTAGAAACTCGACACAACTTTGGAATTTAAACAATAAGAAAACAACCTTAGCCTCGTGCTATCATCCAATACCAATGCAAATGAATATAATAGTATTGCATTTTGTAACAATGATTGATACCTCTCAAAGGCACTGAGTGACACAAACCACAAAGCGTCGACGACGGAGCCCTATTTTGGTTCGCCAATTTCTTCTTCGCCTTCGCCTTTACACTTTGGACTTCCTGAGTTTTAGCCATTGTAATCTTCATGAGGAACTAAATTGCAGAGTGAATTGTAAAATGCATGGGTAAGTTGTATAATATTTTGAATATGCGAGTGTGTGCCGTTTGGTTTATTTATAGAGACCCAATTTCAATTTTGTTAGGGTTTTTGAAACACTATTCGGGTGGGCTCAAAACTTGTTTCCTATTTTGGAACCTTAATCGCATTTTTCATTTTCAAATAAATTAATTTAATAATGTCACCCTTCTTGTCTTGAAACATGAGCCGGACTCGAAACTCGACAAGACTTTATGTCAAATATTAGCTGATATGATTTCAGCCTTCCGAAGCAAAATTTATTTTAAAACTGGCTGACAATATTCCATCCTCGATTTTGGAAATTGGCCAAACAAATCATTACACTAATAACAAGACACTTTACAAAATCAGAACCTAGTAATGGTTCATTTTATTTAGTTATTAAAAACAATTGATTAATACACCTAGATATAAATCTCTTTATGAAAATCCTGTTTGCAGAATATTTAAGAAACACTCGTTAATAGTTGGATCAAAGCACATTCTTTAATAAAAGAAGAGACACTCGATGTCAACGATGAACACAACTGTGATTTCCAGTGACACAAGGTCTACTCCACGAACCAAACATCACTTGCACGCTTTAACACATATGACAACTAGTTCTAGGCACTAAATTGAAATCACAAAACCTAACGATTTAAATGCTTGAATAAGCAAAAAGTTAAGACTCGGAGTGTAACGAATTTATGGAATTCATCCCCTATTTAGAGGGTATAGGTTTGGCCATCTCAAACAGAAAGAAAATAGAATTTGGTAAATCCTAACTGAAACTGGAATGACTTATAGTAGATTAAAGAAGTTAAAACCATACCAAACTAAACTTCCTAATTTAACCAGTATTTTTTTCGAATTTATCAAGATAAAGTCTCGAATGAATATTGTCTTATCTAATCTTAATAAATCTAATCTAATCATAACTAGAAAAGCTAGAATTGAATATTACCTAATCTATTTTAACCTTATTTAGCCTAATCAGAATTTACTCTTTCTAAAACTCAAAAGAGCCCGCAAATTTATCACCAAATGGGCCAACGTGACCATGATAGTAATGGACGAAAATAAAATTAAACTACACTAAAAAAGGGTTAAAAATGAGATTTTGATACTCATGTCACTCCGTCAAGTTTCGACCGCAAACACATCATAATCCCAAAAGTTGACTAATCCGGTTTGAACACGATGGATCGGTGATCCCAAAAGTTGACTAATCCGGTTTGAACACGATGGATCGGTGAACCCAAAAGTTGACTAATCCGGTTTGAACACGATGGATCGGTGATGCCATTTCTCTGCAAATTCTCGTTAAAGATTTCAGGGATCGCAGTGGGATTTCAATTGCAGGTGCCGACGGAAATCAGTGTCACAGGTTTTCGTCGAAACTTTCCATAAAAATTGGATATTACATGAGATTTATCTAAATTTGACGTCAAAACTAGAGATTCTCGTCTGAAACCTATCTCCCACTTCTCGTTGCCGCCCATCAGCCCATTTCCATCGTGAACAATGGGGAAGGACCATGGCCGTCTCCAATGATTTAGACGTCCAGTGCTAAGTTTTTTTTAAAAAATAAGGCGCTTATAAAAAAATTTAAAGTATAACTATTAGACAAAAAACACTCCCTCCGTCCTAGCAAAATGGCGGAATTGATTTTCGCTTGCTCTTTTTTGCAAGCCGATGGGATAGGGAATGATTGTGAAAAATTAGGAATATTTTGGAAAAGCAATGAGTCCAATGAAAGTTATTAAAGTTAAAGAGGATATTGTGAGAATTTAACAACATATTATTTACTATTTTGGATAATTTTTAAATCGTGTCATTTATGTTGGGACGGAGGGACTACATTACTGTATTATGATTCTTTGAGCAAAATATAAAATACTAGAGGAAATTGACAATTTTCTTCATTATTGTTTAGACAGTAGATTATTTCTAGGAGAGATAACTAAGGAATTAAAAATTTGTTGAAAATTGAAAAACGAAATTAATTGAAAATAAACTGAAGGGTAAAAAAATTGAAATTTTAGGGTAAGGACGATGTTCCACTTTTTTTATTTATAAAAAATTTTAAGTGCAATAAAAATAAAATTGAGGTTGTGAAAATTTTGAGGCCCTGTTCTGTGTATCCTAATGAGCCGCACTAAATCCGGCTCTGGAAGGGATCGTTGATGCGGTGCGAGTTCATCGTCGTGTCCGAGAATCAGCGACTTTTTGTGGGTTATTTTCCAGAGATGTGGAGGTTGGGGACGATCAGAATCCAGATCTAATTCGGGTCTTATTTGGGTGGATATTTTGGCTTGCTGAGTGAACCGATTTCTCTATCGGATTGGTGCTTTAACAAACTTTTAAAAAATAATAAATTATTAAAATACAAAATTTTGTTTTAATCAGTCTAAACTTCAGGACAAAGATTATTATGTAATTATAAAAAGTTTCATGTGGGATGGAGTTTTTTTTTTTTAAATTATGTTGAAAATTTTAGGGACCTACTGTGTAATTATCAAACTGTTATATATCACAAAAATTTCAGATTTTTCATTTTTTTTCTCTTGCTGGAAACCTCTCATGGTTATCGGAAACCGCCACCGGCCGACGGTTTCCGCCGGTTTTTTGTCAGATCTACGCGCGAAAATTCAGTGGATTTCTATTGCTCGCCTTCTTCCACCGGAGAATTGAAGCATCCACACCGCGAAGCCTCCGCGATTCAGATCTAGATCGAAGCCTCGAATCTTCGCTGGCAGTTACGCTCCGTTGCATGGACAACGTCGAACGGAGCAAAGTCATGGCGGCGAGGAGCAATGGATAGCGATGGAAGGGGCCAGGGATTGAGGCGCGGGGATTGAGGCGTAGCGACGCCGATTGAGGAGCAATGGACGGCGATGGCAGGGGGCAAGAAGCAATCGACGACGGTGCACTAGGATTGAGGCATAGCGACAGCGATGGTGAGGAGAGGAACAGCGACGACGATGGTGAGGCGAGGCAATTGCTACGGTGTTGATGAAGTCTTCGTTCAGTGCGTTGGTGAAGAAGAAGCCTCGCGCGTGTTTTGCACGTGTGGACGGTGGTGGTGGACGGAGGAAGGCCAGATGTTTCACGTACAAGAGGTGAGGTTTATTTCTGTTTTTTTTTCTAAAGAGATTTATAGAGGTTTAATAATATTTTTGACTGAGTGAATGATCAATATAGGGTATGTGGTTTGGTGGTTAGAACTCTAGTTGTTAAGCCTAGAGGTCTCGAGTTCGAATGTCTGTGTGACCTTTATTTTGAAGATTTTATGTTCTTAACGTATATGTTGAGGTTTAATATTAAATGACTGAGTGTATGTTCAATAAGAGTCTTTTGTGTAGTGGTCATTTATTTAGGCTTTGAGGTTAATGACCCAGGTTCAAATCTCACGAGATTCTTTTTTCTGAAGAATTTTTATTTTTGAAGTATTGTAGTTTTTTGCTGATGTTTGTAGTTTTTTCCCCTCTTATGTTGATGTTTTTCAATATTTGTGTGAAGTTTAATTGATATGAGTTGATATTTTATACTTTTTTGGTTGATATGGATTGATATTTGCAGTTTTTTTAAAATTTTCTCATATTGATGTTTTTCATTTTCCGGCTGAGGTTTTGGTAATAGGATTTGATGTTTGTAGTATTATTTTTCTGATGCTGATTTTTCATTTTTCGAATGAAGTTCATGTATTAAGAGTTGATGTTTGTAACTTTTTGGTGATATGGGTTGATATTTGTAGTTTTTTATATAAAACAATTGTTCACTTTTTATGATTTTTTGAGTGAATAATTTATACTCTTGAGGTACCGAAGTTTTTTTGTTGATATTTTAATTTTTTTTCTCATGCTGTTTTTTTCATTTTCTGGATGAATTTTAGTTAATATGAGTCAATTTTTTGTAGTTTTTTTGTTATATGGGTTGATATTTTTTGCTTTTCTCTCTCATGTTTGATGTTTTCCACTTTCTCGGTGAGTTTTATTTGATACGAGTTGATGTATGTAGTTTTGGGTGACATAGGTTGATTTTTTGTAGCTTTTTTTCTTATGTTGACGTTTTTTCGTTTTCAGGGTGAAGTATAGGTGATAGGAATTGATGTTTTTAGTTTTTGGTTGATATTAGTTGATTTTTGTAGTTTCTATTAAAAATTTGATAATTGAAGATATGTTGATGTTTTATAATTTTTAGTTGATGTTTTGTTAGTTGTAGTCAAGGTTTTTTTTGTCGATTTTTATTTGATTTTTAATATATTTTTTTGCTGTTTTATTTTTTATTTTTTTGCTCCAATTTTTTAGTTGATGTTTTAAAAAAATTCGTTGATGTTCTACTATTTTTTGTTGATACTTATAATTTTTAGTTCGATGATTATATTAGTTTTTTGCATTTTAAAAATCTTTTTTACTTTTTTTTTGCAGATTGCAGATGGAGGGAAAATGATGAGAAAAAATTGAACAAAAAAACCCTGGAAAAATACTGGTGATAGGTCCTTGTAAAGTTATTAGAAATAGGTCTCTGTGAAATTATTAGAGATAGGTATCTGGAACTCGAATATAGCTAGAATTGCATAAAAACTCCAGCCTAATGTTTAGGCTGTCTCACAGGAGACTATCTCACAATAAAAATAATAAAAATATCAAATGTCAAAATAAATCAATTAGATGATTATATTTGATTTTATCTTGTTGACTAGTTAGAGTTATATTAGAATTAGTCTACTTTCATGCTTTGTACTCTCTCTTTATTTTCTTCATGATCAATAACAATTATTACGGGAAATCACTCTTTCATCAAATATCAAATTGAATGTACGGAGATTCTCTGCTCAATAATTTCTTTTTTGCTTGTATATGTGTGGAGTTCATCTCTCGTAGTGCTTGTGATCTAGTTAATTGCTCGTGATTTGGCTCCAAATTTGGTCATGATCATGTTGTAGATTTGAATTTGTTCATATGTCAGTGCTCTGGATCAAATAGTGTTAGATGTGTGGTAAATCTTGAATTAGCGTTGCGTAGTGATATTGATGCGATGAAACACTGCTCTCTGTCAATCAATCATATTTTTTTTGCGAAAAGCAAGTTAATATTCCCAATAACAATATTATTATTTTTTTATTGAATTTATAATTTGTAATAATGCAGAAAATAAATCGGATTAACATATAATTTAATTATAGTTACAATATGACAATGGCAAATTTTTGGGAAAGACCGTCTTTCTCTAGGCATATGGAAACATGTGGTTGAATTGAAATTATAGAAAGGTAAAAGGTTTTAGTTGTAATATTAAAATTTTATTATGCAATAAGTATGAGTGATAAGTTTATGACCCGATTAATACAACCCGAAAATTTTATTTTAATTTCTCAAAATTTGTAGTTTAAACTTTGGTCTTTCCATAAGTTATGGAAAGACTGTTTTTCAAGAGACGAACTCTATGAAAATTAAATTAAATATTAATTTTATCTCAATCATCATATAATAGAAATTGTTTGTTTGGTGCTCTCAACCGGGGATATTGAAGTCATTTTGACTAACATAAACCCAAGATGTCTTAAAATAACATACTAATATTATAATATGTTACTGATTTTAATTCTTTACTATATATAATCAATCATAATTTGTTAAATATATAACTTCTAAACATATATTTAAAACCATGAATATCTCATACCATATCTACATATATATTATTAAGGAAAATCTAAATAAACACATAGTATGAAATAACAAAATGTTCAAATTTTTTATACAGTGATAGAGTACTTTTGATAGAAATATGTACACATGTTATTTATTTATTATATATGACAGGGTCTTGTTTTAGACCGGTTAACCGTTAAATGAGGACATTTTATTGTAATGAGATACACATAATTATGATAACATTTTAAAATGAATCTCAACATATAAATAATCAGTTTTTAAAATTTTGAATGAAATATTATAAAAATAATCAGTTTTTATTGTATTTAATATTGAATGATTTCTAATTAAATTAATTATTTCACTTCCTAACTCATATAATTTTCCTTAGATGACTAAACTTTAAATTTTAAATAAACTATATTTTCAATTAAAAAGTAAGATACAAAATGTACATTTTCATATTTTAATTAATAATATCGCACAACACGTGATAATACTCCGCTAATTTATTATAAAACGTTTTCCAAGCTTTTGATTTTAATTTTTTAAAATTTTAAAAACATCGGGTAGATTTGAGCCTGCAAATGCACCTTACTTTGGACCAGTTGAAGGATGTCCATAGTAATTGACTGGGCAGATACCAACATACTCCATCTGTTTCTCTATTACTGACACACTTTCTTTTTGGGTTGTTTCTTTATATTATCATATTTTTCATTTTTTTGTAAGATTACTCAATTTCGTCCGCTCATTCTACTTTTTTACACACTACATTCAATTGCATCCACTAATTTTTTTCACCTAAATTCAAACATCTAAGCATATGGTGCCAATTATAGAGAAATAGAGGGAGTACACATAAGACTAAAAATCTACATTAAGTGGGACCATTGCCGTTCACGGACCTTGTACGACTCCACAGGCGCATGTCTCACAAACAATATACTCCCTCGTCCAAATCAAAATGCACATTTCATTATGTGTCCTTATTCACGGTTCAACTTTGATCACATATTTAAATAAATAAATATATATATATAAATAATATTATTATTGTATTTGATATTGTTAGATTCATCATAACAGGTAGTTTTTCAAAAGTAACTTTTTATTTGATGTTATTATACGTAGTTAAATATATTAACGGTTAGACAAGTTTTTTATGAGCGTGAAGAGATTTTGTTCAATTTGACCGAGTACATAGGAGTACGTATAGTGAAGATTTAGGGAACATTTAACCTCTTCTATACAAACATTTAAGCTGTTCTGTAGAATATAGAGAAGATTTGGGGAACCATAATTTTTTAAATTGTACTCATGATAAATGTCTTCACTTTCATTACCAACTTCTGTATTCATTGAATTCTGACTCACGTTTTGCAATTAATGTAAGCAGCCGTTGTCCGCAATCCTACATTTCTGCTGATATTGAATTTTGTATCAGCCCATATCCCATAGTCCATAAGTCATAAATTGCTATGGAGGGTACTGACATTTTTAAATTTCACCAAAGATTTTAATTGCTAGTAATTGATGGATTAAAGATTCAATTAGATAACATTCATGCTTTTGCATGGACGTAAAATTTACTATATAATTATGTATTTTTAATATAATTTAATGAGTCTGTCTCTTGAAAGACGGTCTTTCCATTATTATTATTTTTAAATTAAACCCCCGAAGGAGGTGGGATAATATATTGGATTCCCAGTCCATGTAATAAAGCCAATAGAATTGGCA
>JAULKM010000013.1:6433634-6446297 GCA_032355605.1 Rubia tinctorum
TACTTGAAGAGTCATCCTGGTCAAGGTTTATTTCTCTCTTCACGTAGTTCCTTACAGTTGACTGCTTATTGTGATTCTGATTAGGCTGTTTGCCCCATCACGCGCCGATCTTTATCTGGATACTTTGTGACCATTGATGATTCTTCGATTTCATGGAAGACCAAGAAACAACCTACAGTTTCTCGTTCTTCTGCTGAAACTGAGTATCGTGTTATGACTGTTGCATGTTGTGAGTTGTTATGGCTTAAGTCTTTGCTTCAAGACTTGGGTGTTGTGCATTCTTCTCCTATGCGACTGTTTTGTGATAGTCAATCTCTCCACATTGCGGCTAATCCGGTGTTCCATGAACGTACGAAGCATATTGAAGTTGATAGTTATTTCGTCCGTGATCTTGTACAGTCTGGCACTATTGTTACTCATCATATTCGCACGAGTGATCAACCTGCAGATTTGTTTACCAAGGCTCTTGGGCGAAATCAGTTTCATTCATTGCTTGACAAGTTGGGCATTTCTGATCCCCATGCTCCAATTTTAGAAGGAGTATTAAAAAATAGTAATATATGTAATTGTAATTAGATTACAATTCATTTCCTTTTTTAGTTTAGGTCTTTTGTTCTACTATATAATGTAACACAGAGCATTAATACAAACACAATTATTACTCCGTAAATTCTTCAAAGACCTTTTACCTTTTATTATTCTAATTAAACTCCATCTTTTCATAAGTTTATGAAAAAATGATATTTTCAAAGATTTTGCCTATGAGTAAATAAGATACTAATAAATTTAAAATAAAGGTTTTTTTCCTTTGAATTTAGTTAAGTTTTCTCGTTGTATTGTTATAGTGAAATGGAGGAGACACGTTAATAGTTTTCCTAGAAGTTTGACTTTTATTTTGGACTCAATTAACCCAATTTATAATTTCTCATAAATGACGTATCATTGATTTTAAAATAGGTTGTATCCATTCCATATTAATAATAAATTATTCAAAAATATATATTGCTATCCAACTCATCTCAATAGTGTAAAACTTAAAAATATTTTTATGAAATATATAATAATAAATGAATTAAAAATGCATGTCTTTTTGAATTAAATACCAGCATTATAGCAAATTGTTTAGAATTAATTAATAAATTATAGAACTAACGTGAAACTACCAGCATTATAATAAATGATTTAGAATAGTGACAACTCATGTCAACAATAAAATTTCAAATTATATTTGTATCCAATTATTAAAATGATAACAATAAATCATTTCAAATTTCATGTAATTTTGAATTCATCAACGTAAATTACCAGCATTATAGCAGACGATTTAGAATATGGAGAAAATTTCTCATTAGACTGATTAACAGTTAGAACAATTATAAAAAAATTCGTTTAGATAACTTTTAATGTCAAATTATATATAATTATTTATAAATTAAGTTAGATTTTATAAGTTTTCTACGTTATGAGAACCTTGTTGGAATAAATAAAAATAAACATTAAATCACTCCATTAATTGCATCGATTAGTCAATTTAAAATAAAATTTTGTGTATATTAATCAAATATAACACTAATGTAAACTAAAAGCATTACATAACAAATAATTTAGAATATATTAATTAAACATAGAGCCTTGTTTATATCAATTAATTGTTTGACGTGGTTATTATTTTATAATTGATATAACTAATGATGTGATTTGATGGTTTTTTATTGCTATGAAATTCATATAATTTTGATTTTTTTTAAAAACGTGTCGAAATGCATAAATAATTATAATGTGACCCTAAAAATTATTAAAACATTTTTTTTATTATTGATCTAACCGATCTAACATGATATTTTCTCATAATTAAATATAGAACTAATATGGGTAATAACTTCAAGAGGAACAAAATCACATGTAAATGTGTGGTATCCAGCTTATATGTAGCCAAAATGAAAATTTCAAGCATATCAGCAACAATTTTTTTAAAGAGTAAAATTCTTAGATCAACTCAGTTTTTTGGAAAGTGCAAATATAACGTCCAGTTTTTCAAAAGTGCTAATATATCACTCATGGTCGATTTAAAAAAGTGCAGATATACTCATGGCCGACCAAAATATGTAAATTTATACACGAGTACCCACTTTTCCCCTTAATTTATTTGGGTACAACCGCTTATTTTGATGACTTTGGGTATAGCCGCACTTTCAAAAAATTCGGAGTTATATTTGCACATAACAAAGAATTGAGGGTTATATAAGCACTTCATTTTTAAAAAAATACACACGAGAATGTATTTGTTAAATTAATTAATTGTTACATTAATTATAAAAAAATTATTAAAATGATTTTATTTTAAGACATATATTTCTTAATTATAAAATTTTCATTGCTAAATAAAAATAGATATCAAATCACCATATTAATTATAAATTGATTCCGTCTAACAGTTAAATGGATTAAAATAAAATTTTGTGCTATAATAATAAATGAATTAAGAATGCATGTCAATATGTCATTTTGATTTCGTTCCATGTAAATTAACATATGATTTAAAATATATTAATCCAGTGTAGAATTAATGTGAAATTACCAGCATTATAGCCAATGATTTAGAATATATAGGTAAGAGCTTCAAACGGAATAAAATCCCACGTAAAAGGCAACTTATTCTTTACTAAATAAAGGTAAAAAACAAACCAAAGAAAAAGTGGGGAAAAAAAAAGTAAAGCCCCTTCTATTCTAATCCCCTTCCTTAAAAATATATAAATGAAAGATTTTTCCCTCGCCTAAGAAAACACTCGCCACTGCTAACAACTTCAGTGGCAAAATCGAAATAGTCTCTCCAACTCTTGCCCAAAACCGTCCACAAAAATTAGCTGTACCCAATTACTCCCTCTCCTACTAGAAACAGTCTCTTTTATAATTATGTCCGTGGCCGATTCGCAGCGTTATTCATCCACTCTCCTTCCCATCACGTTTACTACACCTCCCTCATCAGCCGTAGATAGTCACCAACTGCAATACGACTAGCGAGTGCACAACCAAACACCTGTGCCGCGAGTGGGTCTAAATTTCCCTCCTTTAATTTTTAGTTTTCCCAAAACTGCAACATGTACTCCTGTCTTAAATTGCTTAGTAATGCTTACCATGCTATTAAAAAACATATTTAACCCTATTTAAAATAATTAAAAATAAAAAATTTACATTTAGAAACAACATTACGATAAATCAACAATAATATCACATACAATAATATTATTATTCATTTATCTAATTAATTTTTATAAAGAATAGTGTTAAAAAAGCAATGATCACGTGTCTATTCAAATATGATAAGCATGACACGAGGAGAACAATGACCATGCCAGCTCAGCACCAACTGTAAAAAAAGGAATTTACTTCAAAAGGTAACTCCATGGTACCCTGCCTCGCGCACAACACCAAAATACACACACTATAAATACATTCCACTGTATCACACCAAACGTACGCTTCTTGGTATTACTCCAAATAAATGCGTGTTTTGACCGCCTGGGAAAAGGTGAAATACGAGGAAAAAGTGTGTATTTTCACGAGAAAAAGAAGACAAATAATCAGACACACAAGGTAGGCCTCATTTATAAATTGTAACCAGTATGGTTCAGTTTTATTGTGTTTAAAATGCCTTGAGATTTGCGTCTTTTGTTGGTGGTCAAGTCAATTGTTGTTGCCGCTGAGTACTGAGGTTTGTTTACACATTTTAAACCTCTGTAAAAAAAAATACTCCACACACTCACACAGTAAATCACCATTTGACTTTGTCATATGTATGGAGAAATGTCGGCCATAGGTTCCTCATCTTTACTGTTATCTCACTCGAGGGGTTTTAGCCATTATTGTTTTGACTCTATTTATAGGGGGTTTTGGTCTTGAACCTGTTTTCTCTCCTTTCCTAGTCGTTGTTGGGATTTTTATTCTTTCTTTCACTGTAGTGGAAGAAGAAGGAAAAAAGGAGGGAGTTTTAGGGAGGAGTTTGAGGCGGCGCGTGGCGGCGGAGATTTATGTCTGGAAGATTTCAACTGGGCTCTGAGAATACTGTGGCTGCTGCTTTGTTGTTGAACAAGAAGAAGCTTTCTCTCTCCTCTGCCGTTAGCGAGCCAGAAACGTCGTCGTCCCGCGGCTCTGCTACGAAGCAGAGCTTTTCCCTCCATTTCCCAACTGCTTCGATGCGTTTGAGGCCCAAAAGGTACCGGTTTAACCTTCCCCTCCTCTTAAGCCCTCTGGGATTTAGCCTGTTTTGATCTGATGTGATTTGTGTGTTTTTTTGGGCTTTTTTTTTGCTGATGCAGGACTTGTTCTGGAGTTGAGTGTTTTGGAGGGTTTCACATACAACGCTTGTTATCTCTGTTCCTGTTCTTCAGAGGGCCTCATATTTGACAAGACTCTTTTTGTTTGAGTTTTAATTTATTAACTAGTCTGTCATTTCAAAGATCTCTGAGTTTTGGTAGTTTTCTGCGGAGAAGAGAGCATTTTTGAGGGTTTTGTTTAGAGATTTTTTTTGAGTGTGCAAATGCCTGGGGTTCAGAGAGAGTTGACTGTGAACAGTAACAAGGTGTTTCAGAAGAAGAGAGTGAAGGTGAGTGTTGAACCGCCTCGACCCATGAGGAAGATTCGGGTGTTCTGTAACGACCCGGATGCGACTGATTCATCCGATGATGAAGATGATGTCGATGTGTGTTTGAAGAAACCTAGGAAGTTTATGAGGGAGATTCTTTTGCCGATCCTTGATTTAAAAAATGGGGGCTTTAATAGTGATGCAGAGAGTAACAGTGGGGGGAAGAAGAAGCAGAAGGAGAAGGGTTTTACTAAACCCTTGGTTGAGTCCCAGCCTCAGCCTATGCCTGTTTCTTCGATCAAGTACCGAGGTGTTCGGCAGAGGAAATGGGGCAAATGGGCAGCGGAAATCCGCGATCCGTATCAGGCAAAGAGGCTGTGGTTGGGAACATTCAACACCCCCGAGGAGGCATCGGAAGCTTACGAGAATAAGAGGCTTGAGTTTATAGCTATGGGTCATGATTACCCAACTGAGAAGGCTTCCAATGTTGTCAATGGTGATAATCTATCTAGTTCGATGGCCAATTCCCAGCCCCAGAATGAGAATGGAGCCCAGGCATGTGTCTCTGAGAACTCTGTCGAGAGCTTGGTATCTCTTACATCACCCTCATCAGTTCTTGAACTGGAGTGCTTGACCTCGTCAGTAACTTCTGCCGTGGCTTCTGCTGACGTTGTTGCTAAGATTGATGATGATGATGATGTTAAAGCAAATGATGTTAACACTGTTGCCCAGGAGAGTATTGCTGTGGCTCCCAAGGTTGAGGACTTCTCGATTAGGGATTATGGATGTACATTGGAGGAGATTGGTGAAGGAATAGAATTGGATTTAGAGCTGAGCAATTTCTTGATGGGAGATCATGAGTTTGGAAATCCTATGGACTTTGTGATGGATGACTTTGACGACTTCCCGACACATGGCTATGAAGGTGATCAGTCGGCTGCCCTCCCCGACTTTGGTGACCTCTTGGATCTTGATGTTTGCAATGAAGCCCTGTCGTGGATGGATGATGCACCGGCCATGATCAATGGTGGCAATCAGCAGCAGAGCATGCCCGTCGGTTTTGCAGCTTAAGTTTTGCAGTAGTAGGTAATATAATCTTATTAGCGGCAATATAGCGTCATAAGTTATTAAGTATGTGTATCAACTTTCTATTTATGTTAAAATCGGAAGTTCGATCTGCTTTTTTGAGAGTGTCTCTCTGGGGTTGAGTTTGTTCTGTTATTTTGTTTTCGAGTCTTATGTAAGGAGTCCTTTGGGTTTTTCTGCGCTATTTGTTCCTTCCAAGGAACTCTTGCTTGAATATGATTATGACAATGCCTTCAGTATCATTCATTTGGTGTCATTCTTGGTTTATGCTCTTGCAAATACACAAGCATGTGGTCATGTCTGAAGAAGAAATTTTCAACACGATGATATACTATAGGGAGATACCACAAGGTATTGCTTTTTAGGATATATGGTTCTTAATGACCCAAGTGCTAGTGTTGCTCGACTTGCTATGGGGGTTGAGATTCCAAGTCTTAATCAAACATGAAATCTCATCTCGTCTAGTCTTACAATGTGGGGGTCCAAGATTCTTGATGAAGAGGGAGGAACTTGCAACAATGAGAACAGTGAATGGTGCTCCCTAGGCAACAATTCTTTCCTTTTGATTTGTAATTACTCGATAGCGCACGGGTTGGGGAAGAGAGGCCGCGATGAGCCCTGAATTAGAAGAATCGCATCGATGCTTCATTTGTAAAAGCGATATCTCTCGCTCTCATGATCCCTCCAGCACGACAGGGCACCACGATTGATGAGAAGGTAAATTACGGCTGCAACTGTCTGGATTCGAGCACTACTACTAGTTTTTGAAGTTTGGTTTGCCAAGCAAAGAATATCAGCAACTTGAGTCGGTTAAAGGATGTTATCTGTTGGTTGGAGGCTCACAGTCGATTAAAAAGATGGGTGTGTGCCACACTTATTGATCACGTTGCCACGTTCTTGGTCCTCTGCGAAAATTTGGTTTTGTACCAATACCGGTACCGGTAGTACTAATTCGGGACCCCAATGGGATTTCGGTGGATGCACACAACTAGTTTTGAGCCCACTCGTCCTGCACCAATTTAATGACATTTCTCTTTATACGGTATTTGTAATGTCATGACTCATGAGTTGAATTGAGGAAAGTAGTCATGCAAGTTATCCATACTAGTACATCCCCTCTTGAGTGTAAACTACTCAACAATTTCCCACCACACCCGAAAATCCAAATTTTAAAACCCCCGTGCAATTAGAAATTGAGTCTGTCTCTTGAAATATGAGTTTTTCCATAAGTTATGGAAAAATCAATGTTTAAACTGTAAATTTGAAAAAATCAAACTAAAATTTTCAAATTGTATTAATCGTGTCATAAACCTATCACTCCTAATGTCGCATAATAAAATTTTAATATTGCAACTAAAACTTTTTACCTTTCTATAATTTCAACCCCTCTTTCCATAACGCTCTTTCCCAAGACTCTGCCTTAGAAATTATGAAATTACTTTTAACTCGATATTTTGGATAAGACCGCTGAGAGACTAAAATTTAGACCGAGATATTTCAACAAAAATCAATACAAAATATCATCTTCCCAAAAATTATTTATGGTTTTCAAGAGATATCCACCACAATCAAAATGTTTAATACTTCCATTTCAAGTTACAATTTCAAGTTGCAGTTCAAATATTCATCTAGTCAAAACTTCATAACTTTGACCCAAAAATTAAATTAGTATATAATTATAAATATTATGGTGTGATACATTGTTAGTTTTCATAAGTTGGAGTTAAGATTAAATGAATTAGTGGGTTAAGCAAGTTAACATGAGCGATCCTTAAGCAAGTTAACATCCGAAGAATCAGTAGCTTAAACGGACTAACATTAGTGCTCGGTTTAAATGGGTAAGAATTATGTTGAAGGTTTAACATTAAATGAATTAGTGGGTTAAACCCGTAATATAAGCGTTTAATAACAAATATTTTAGGCTTTTTATTTTTTTTATATTTATTAAAGTAAATGAAATTGAGGGTTGAGAATCGTCATTTTGTATGATTATAAAATTAGCTTTTCCGTCAAAGTGAAAACGTAAGAAGAGTAGGCTTTTGGTTGATTCTTTAATTTTCAATTTTAATAATTACATTTTACATTAAATAACTAGCAATTAATAGACAATTACCAAATAAAAATTTTAAAGTCCAACCAACAATTGACATAACTAACAACCATTTGCCAGCATGAATCCAACCCGAATTACCACCTTTAAATTTATATTATTAATACTTTCTACATATGTCCATTTATTCTATTTAGAATTCATGTTCATTTGTATGAATATGAAAGAAGAGAGATAATTTTCAAGATAAATTATATAAAATTTGCCTCAGATATCATCTCTTTTGTTCTACGGATGAAAAGTGCAAAACATTATCTTCAAGATTAATGCTCTGTTCGGTAAATCTAATTTAAAGAGTTTAGTTTGAAATTTGAAGTCTAAAATTTAAATTTAAACATACTACTCCCTCTATTTTGTTATTTATGGCACCATAAGTTTAGGTGATTGGATTTATGCGAAGAAAATGAGTGAATGAAACTGAATGTATAAAGTAAAATGTAGAATGTGGGGGTGAAATTGAAGGAATCTTGACAAAAATGGAACGTGTATCATTTGAAAGAAAATATCGCAATTAGGTAAGTGTGTCATAAATAACAAAGAATAAGTATTAAATGAGCATATTTGATACAATTAAATTTAAAATTCAGAAAATATAATAGAACTCTATCACATGTGTAAGGAAGTCAATTATTGAAATCTGAAAAAATAAAAGTTGAACAAAAAGCAAAGCTGCAGAAGACAAACTATCAAACATTCTAACGGTAGTATACAAAAGTTCAGAGACTCTCGTAAAGGAGTATTTATGCTGAATTCGTCCTCCCTAGCGATTATTAAAATATACTCCCTCCATCCCATTATAAATTGCTAAATAGATGTTAAGATGAATCTAACGATATCTCACATGATGTATTTATCATATATAGATTAATTTATATTTATAGTCAAAGTTTATAAAATTTTAATTCCCAAAAAGCAATTAAACAATTTATAATGGGGTGGAGGGAATACCACAGAAGATCAATAGTAAAGCAACTTTCGATTGGTAGATATGTGCATGCTTACTCAACTTACCTTTTCATTATGTTTGACATTATATGTTTAGCTGTTATTAATAAAATTAAAATTAATTAAACTAAATTGAAATGAACCAACTTCACATTTATTACAAAGTTTTTTTAGACGGATTATACGTTAGACAATTATTTTTATAATTAATGTAAGTAATGAGGTAGTCTAACATTTAGCTGGTGTTTCAGTGTTAATGAGTCTATCATATCATATGTTATAATGACGCATTGTGTAAAAAAGGAAAAATAATGTAGCTAATGATGCGATTTGATGTTTATTTTTATTTATTGCAACGATTTTCCTTGAAAACTTTTAAAATACATCACAATGTGTAAATATTTATAATTTGATTATTTTTTTTATTAAAATGAGATTCTTATGATTAATCACACTGTTGGTGGCTCTAACAAAATACTTTCTCTAATTGTTTTTATTAATATTCAAAAATAAAAGCGACACATAGTACTTAAAATGATTTTTGGATGCTTTTTCCTCACATGGTATAAAAATTGCTTATTTGATAAAGTGGCTCACGTGCCTCACGGGGCGTGTATGCTTAATTAACAACCATTTCTTTGAGATTTCAGATTGCATTAGCAGAAAAGCTCCTCAAGTACAGAGTGCTTAATAAAATACTGCACCACACGGATTTGTGGTATTATTATTTCTATTTATAAATTTTTTCTCGTCAAAAGGTGACAAGACAAAAAACAAAAAGAAAACTACCGATTTGTACAAACTAGACTGGCCAATGGCCAATGGCCAGAAATACGGAAACAGTACTGATGAATTTTAAAGATTCACTACCATAAAAGTAGCAAGTAATAAGGAAACAACGCTGATGAATTTTAAGATTTAATACTGTAAAAGTAGCAAGTAAATATATTGTCTTTCTATAAATAATCTCTAATTTGACAACTGCCAAATCGGGGTCAGACGAGCACTAATTTGTTAATTCCTAACTTAACTTGCTAGCAAATGAGAAACTTACTGCGGATAAAGGAAATGGCGAAAACTAAGTTTACCAACAATTAATTGGTTTGATTTTTGAAAAGATCATATTTTTTAATAAATTTATGAAACAGTCAGTTTTCAACTTTAACTTTATTGTTTACTTACGTAATTTAAGTATTATTTTTAATGTAATATATTATGCTTTTCCATATAAATACAATTCATTATATATTTAAGTTCAAATTTTATAAATATTTTAAATTTTAAATTAGTTATTTATAACAAAAAATCAATTCTATAATTGGTGCAAATACCATCTTTTATAAGAGATTCAAAATTTTCCATTAAAATAAAATATATTTAGAAGATAACACAATGGGATTCGAAGAACACCTTTTTTATACATACGGTTGGAAGTAAAGAGATCTGAAAACTATTTGCAATCTTAATCAAGAAGGTTAGTGTTTATTTTTGTCTCCATCAAACATGGGCAAAGCTTTTGGGAGACCAAGAGGGGTTGAATAAGAATTATAAAAAGATAAAAGATCTTAGTTACAATATTAAAAATTAAAAATTGAATCAGTCCCCTGCAACGTCTCTTGGTAAGACAAGTGACCATTCATGAATAATGAACACAACAAACAGAAGTTTCAAATATCCAGGGGTTGAACTGCAATTCATTACATCTTGGGGTGTTTTAAAAAAATTATTCTCACATCTAGGGACCAATTTTGCAATTACACATAATATTCTTCTCTTTCCTCCCTCCTTTGCCGGATCGACCTCTCATCTTCGTGCTTCCATGCCTCCATCGCCATGGTTTTTCTGCTTCCGTGCTTCTTCGTCCGTCGATCTCCGAACTTCGTGTCTTCAATTGGCGAGATGTAGGGTGGCAAAATAGACCCGTAACCCGCGGGTCAAGCGGGTTATGTAATTTTATACCCGTATGTGTATGGGTAAAATGAGTAATGAGTTAAATGGGTAATGAGTCAAATGAGTAGTTGAAAAATATGGGTTGAACGTGTTGAGTTTGTGGGTTGACCGCGGGTTTACCCATATGGGTTGGTATATAAACTCATATGAGTCAATATATGGGTTGAAACCCACAGGTGTTACCTATATGTGCTGGTAAAGAAACCCATATGGGTCAATATGTAGATTGAAACCGCGAGTTTTACCCATATGAGTTGATACATTAATCCATATGAGTTTATATATGGGTTGAAACTCGTGGGTTTATCCATTTTTGACCCGTGAGTAGAATGACTTTCAACCCGTGGGTTGAGCGGGTTTCAACTCGACCTGTTTTAACCCGACCCATTTTACCCGTCATAAAATGGGTCATACCTATATCTTTTAATTACCCATTTTACCCAACCCGTATTTGACCCGTCCGCCCATTTACCACTCCTAGCGAGATGCCATCGCTAAACCATAACCGCCAGTCACTGCGCAACAAGAATTCGTTGCCGGAGTTTTGATTATTAACCCGGCCAAGCCTAACCACTGGTCGCTGCAGAATGGGTTTCGACGTCCAATTGCGCTGCCGAAGTTTGAATTAATGAGAAGAATCCGGCGATGTCGAATAATATTCGGCAGTGTCTAAAAATTTCCTGGCTTTGACTTGGCGACATAGTATGGAAGATTTGGTTCATAAAGTCCAGTTTAAAACATAAATCTGGGCCAAAAAAGTCCAGTTTCACTTTACCCAAATTATAAAACATCAAATTAAAAATCAAACAAAAATACTAAAGCATTCAATATCAAATCAAAATAATTAAACATCAAATATAAAAAAAGAGTCCGTCTCTCGAAAGACGGTCTTTCCATAAGTCATGGAAAGACCAAGGTTTAAAGTGTAAATTAGAAGAAATGAAGATAACATTTTTAGGTTGCATGAATCGGGTTATAAACTTTATAACTACTACATGTTGCATAGTAAATTTTTAATATTGCAAGTAAGACCTTTTACAGTTTATTATTATAATTAAACTCCGTCTTTTTATAAGTTTATGGAAAGACGGTTTTACCAAAACTTTGCTTTTACATTTTGAGCAAATAATGAGCCGAATGAAATTCAGCAAGAATATCGGATGATAAGAGACACTAGTTATGTTTAAAAAAAATTAGAGTCCGTCTCTTGAATAACGGTTTTTCCATAAGTTATGGAAAGACCAATGTTTAAACTGTAAATTTGAACAAATCAAAATAAAAATTTTGGGTTGAATTAATCGAGTCATAAACCTATCACCCTACATGTTGCATAATAATTTTTTAATATTGCAACTAAAACCTTTTACCTTTCTATAATTCCAATTCAACTCCGTCTTTCCATATGCTTATGGAAAGACGGTCTTTTCTAAGACTTTGCCAAAAAATTATATAGTAAAATCAACGTTAAAATAAATAATTTATTATTTTTATTATTTGGAAGATATTTAGGAAATTAGTGACTTTGGATTATAACATTTTTGTAAATTAGCATTCCGATCAAGAAACTCCCATGTCAAAATTTTCCTCACATTCCTAAACAAATTAAACAATGCACATATCTTAATATTGTAGTTAAACTTTGGGTCTGTGTCTCTTGACAGACGGTCTTTCCATAAGTCAGGGAAAAACCAAGGTTTAAAGTGTAAATTAGAAGAAATGGAGATAAAATTTTTGGGTTGCATGAATTGGGTTATAAAATTTATAACTACTACATGTTGTATAATAAAACTTTAATATTGCAACAAAAACTTTTTATCTTTTATTATTCTAATTAAACCACATCTTTCCATAAGTATTGGGAAAGACCGTCTTTCCCAAGACTTTGCCTTTTTTAAATACATTCTATTAAGAGTATTTTTTTTAATTAAACCGTCGTAGACGGGGTTTGGAGGGTGTCCTTCCCTTTTCATTAAGCGCATATGTTGCCAAA